>LKNJ01002460.1:0-74452 GCA_002120245.1 Maccullochella peelii
TAACAAGATTATTATTTCAGAATTATGAGAAAAGTTTTCATGGAAAAAAAAAATTCTGCTCTGTTTTTCTGAATTAATAAGATTCATCAAAACATCCTGTGAATGTCATTTACTTGAGAGCTCGATTTAATGAAAGCAAACACGTCCCGCCTGTTTAGTTTAATCCAGTTTTATTTTGGTTTGGGTTGAAGACATTGGGAGATATTCATGTCTAGATGATGCTGTTATTAGTTTGTCGACTTTGCATGTAACATGGAATACCTTAGATACCTTACCTGTATTGACCCCGTACTTGAAATCATATTGAGGGTCAGGCTGATTAGCGTAGGCTAGTCTCCATGCAGTTCTCCTTCTCGCAGGATTTTGAGGAATCTCGTTAATTCGCAAAAACAAAGCCGATTTTTTTCTCATAGTTCTGAGATAATAATCTCGCTAATTCAGAAAAACAGGGCAAACATTTTTTTTTTCTCAAGTGAATGCATTACGCTTCCATAATTAACTGTGTATTTACAGCTTATCTTAGTTCCCATGCCTGAATTTCAGGCTTGCTTACTTCAAAAGAAAAAAGCCAAACAGAGGCAGAGGGCTAGTGGGCAATAATGGTAAGTGTAACTTTGCAAACATAAAAACATCATAGCATAAAGTACAAAGAAATTTTTATCTGTTACTTTTTATTCATCTTAAGAATAAAAGATAAAACTATTTAAGAGGGTGACTATGCAACTGGCTTTGAGAGATGACATTCTTCTTCCAATATCATACTGGCCTGTTTCACAATGCTTAGCAACCTCTTTCTATTCTGTAAAAAATATTACAATACATTTTCCTGTCTACCTTAAAAACATCCTTTCATCACAGGAAGTCAAGATTCCTGTAAAAGTAAGGCTCTTACACGTTGACTTGAAATGCTGGCATGAAAAGTGGTTCATTTGTCATCAGTAATAGTGCCTCAGTACTTATAACTGTCCATTGTGTCAGTCCTCTGACATCCGGAACATCTCCATAGTCCTGTTTCATGTCCTGAAGTACATTCAGAGTTCTTCAAGATGTGCCTGCCTCTCTGCAATCATTAGTACAGTATAGAATATAAAAGGAGTGTTAGTAACACACAACCATGACGAGAGCCAGTGGGGCGGGTGCAAATGTCAGACAAAATACCATCTACTCAGATACCGGCACCTGAGAGGGGCTGTGTCCGAACTGTAATCGCGTTGGGTAAGGGTCAGTTGTATTGCCACAGCCATTAGTGGAGCATCATGCTGCTGCCAGTGTTGGGTCTGTTCAGGTCAACTGCATTTTGGATCGGGTCTATCATTCCCAGCCCTATTCGGATTGGGTCTTAATGTTCTTGGGTCCCTTTCAAAATTATGCCTCTTTACTTTAAAATGATTTTTACTATATAACCAAGAGAGAGAAGGAAAAGTATCTGCATTAGCATCACAATGACACGTATAAAAAAGTCCTGTTTTCAAAAGATTGAATCTAGAGGTATTCATGGTATTCAGGACAACGGCGTCAGAATAAAAGAGACTGTCCTCCCCAAACGTATGGCCTTATAGGTCGTCTGTGCAGCAGCTTATTACGACCCATATTTACATTTGTATTTATGGCGAACTCTAGTTGCCATAGTAGTTATGACGGGAGCAAAGGAGGAAGTCTGGTGAGGTGGTATAAAGACTGACAAAGTCTGCGTCGATCAAACAACACTGGACTTTGGCCCAGGAGACTGCTGTTCGTGTCTCGTGTGAAACCAAAAGTCAACCTTAACTTATTAAGTACATTCGTTAAGTTAACTTACTGAACTTAATTTACTAACATACTTATTTTTAACCCTTTTCCTAAACCTAACCAAACCGTTTCATAACGTTAACCACGTTTTTATTGTTACCATGATGACGAAGGTCCGGTATGCCTGTGTTATCTTGGGAGTCATTGGCAAATGACCTATTCTGCCATTTATATTGTAAGTATGTATGTATGTAAGGACTTGTTGGAATAAAAACTACCCTAATATGTTAAAGATATTTTGACATTGTGACACGTGGAATGGCTCCACTCTGCTGGTGTTGTCCCTTTTTAAAAGTGAACTAAAAAAAGAATAAAAATGACAACCTTCACCATCACTCATATTCTCATATTGAATGAGAGTGTGGGTCTGTTCCCCCTTATGGAGGTCCAAGGCAGTGCAAAATAAAGACTTTCATTAATGACTTCAAGTCAAAATGACATTTTCTTTGAGGCAATGCATCTCTAAATGCTGACTAACCTACAACATCTTACAATTAATTATATTGTCTGAGCTCATCATAGCTTTGTGTGAAAACTTAAAGGAGTAAAAAAGTACAACAGTTCCTTCTGAAATGCTGTGAACTGTGGATGTAGTAAATATAGACAGACAGAGAAGGAGGGATGGACCAAATAAGGGAGGATGGACTGATGCAGGGACAGACGGAGAGGTGAAAAACAGGTGGGGTGAGGAGAGGAGATACCATCCCCATACACGAAGGAGAGCAGTAAAGCAAGTGTGTGTTCACTGTGATTCTGAGACCACCTGCAAGGCCAGACAGGGCCAGGGGTAGTATGTTGGTGGAGGTGGAGACACCCCCCTGCCAGTACAGAAGGGGCTGAAGTAGGCTCTGGGCTTGATGATAAGCAATAGCAACACTGCTCCCAACAGGGAAGTTGTGTTTCCAAAAGAAAAACACACTCCTAATTTGTGTGTGCTATGCCTGGACCCAGAGTTTGTACCAGCAGGGAACCACAAATACCTGGAGACTGGGCTCAGATTCATATATTGAGCTCAAACTGTACTTTTATTAAGAATCACACAAAATCATGCTGGTCCTGTGGGTTTCAATGTCTCTTAACATTAACACGTAAATGCTGTTTCTTATATGGTGCAATGTTATAATGTAATTTTTGAATTATGACAGAAAACTATATATTGTTTCACCTGGTTCACACTGTTAACAAGTGTAAGCGGTCCTTAAAGGAATCCATACTCTTAGGTGATCCTCTGAGGTGGTCACAACAAAGTGTTCATGAGGAAACACAACTTTAAATGAGGGTAACATTTTTGGTAATTTGAGTGCCTGAATTATTCATTTATAGCCTTGCATAATCTTTGAAAAAAATTTTTTTCCCTTAAATTAATCATTTGTACCATCACATAATTTAATTTGCTCCCTTGAATTAATACTGTGTTCCCTTGAATCACAAAAATGGTGCCTTCAAATTAGCCGATTAGCAGTAGAAACTTTTTGCGCTGTTATTTTTTGCACAAATCAGATCAGCTGAGTGGGCAAATAAAAGACTGAACGCGACACTATACTAATCATCCATTGTGCCCTAAAGTTGAACTAATTTCCATTAAAGATGTTGCTGATGATACAGTATTTATCAACAGATAATTTTCCTCAAAATCCCTATTGGCTGAGTTAAATTTATATATGCGCTTGTTTCCAAATTCTGTCAGTAAAGATTCAGCCCAGGCTTATTGTGCAGTGACATCACTTCATCAAGCTTTAAGCAACAAAGATTCATTGTCTTTCTCGTGACATTACTCTGAGGACAAATTTCAACTTATTAACTCAATATAGTTCTCAAACAAATTGAATTTGTGTGAGCCTGTTTACCATTTTTGAATATTTATGAGACGATGTGGAATAACAAAGCAGCTCTCTGAAACCGTCATGTATTGTTGCTTAATTTATTTTCACCACTATGACTGCATTGCGTACCTTTGACAAACAGTCTCTTGAATTTACTTAATAAGTAAAATGTCATTTTAGCCCAAAATGTTACTTTTGATTGGCCTTGATTGGCCCTAAAAACCCATAGTAGGTCTAGACAAACATGTCTCCAATTGCAGATGTGTATATGGAGACCCAACAATTCCAAGCAAAAACTAGGCGACTGTGGCAAGGAAAAACTCCCTTTGAACAGGCAGAAACCTCGAGCAGTAAACAGCTATATTAGTGCAAAGTTGAAACATCTGGGGTCTATTTTAATTCAACATGTGCGTGTAAACATGTCTTGTTACTGTAACAACACTGGCCAGGTGAGTGGTACTGTTACATAAAAGGCTGTCAGAATATAAATATATGGCAGTTTCTGACAGCATATATTCTTTAACGTCCTGTTTGCACTACAGCATTTGCATCCTATATTTTCTTTGTTTCAACCTATAAGTGATAAAAATGCTAAATGTTTGATGCCTTGTGTAAAAACTATAAAACTACAAAAACGTTTTTGGTAGATGAAGAAATGAAAAAGATGGCAATGATAATCAGCATGTTGCCTTGTGCAATAAGGAAGATTTACTGTACTGTCACAAAGTCAGACTCTGCTTTATCTGTATTTACAGTGATACAGAATAATTATTTAACCAAGAACATGATCTTCTTCCAACCTTAACCAAGTGCTATGGACAACTAATCAGAACCTTACATACATAAGTCATGCTGCAGTTGCTACTTGATGATATTGTATAGAAAATAAATTAAATGTCCATAAAGGTTTTGCAGATACATTCTGTGTAAGCATCGCACCACTTTGTAGATACGTTTAGTACAGATATTTCCTCCATATGTTGATACAAAAGGTCATTTAGGTAGCATTACGTTTCTCTCAAAATGTATTTGCTGTTGACTATAATGTCTCACATTGTACTTTTAACATTTTGTATAATTACACTTGAGCCCATGCTCAGTTTTTTTTTTAAGCTCATTGGGGGTTATTTTAGAAAGTTTAAAAAATAGTATAACAGCAGTTTCTTTAAATTTGACTGCTAAATAATTGTGACCAAGATATGCACTTCGCTCTTTGTTGGCCAAACTCGTAAGAAATAGTTTCTAATTTACTGCATTATATATACATACATACATATATATTTTTTATTTTATTTTATTTATTTATTTTAATTTTTTTTTAAATTCTGGTTTGGGAGAATGTTGGAGGCACACTTCATAAAAAGGAAATTGGATGGGTTAGGAAGAAGCTTTTTACAGCACACACACACGCACACATTACACACACAGATTCACAAATACTGTAAACCACTACAAAGCTAGTTGACAACATTAAAGCAAACAGAAGTGGAAAGTGGTGTGCTCTTGTGTAGATGGAAATATATTCACAACACCTTAAAAAAGCCTTGCAACAGCTGTTGCTGTTGCATCCACTAACACTAATTCAAGCCTCCAATCATCTTTCATAAGACACCGAGGGAAGGCTATGTTATGTTTATGTTATGGTTAAGGTTATGTGACAGCAGTGTGCTATTTAATAAAACATTATCAAATGCTGCTCCTGTAATCACATTGTGAGTTTATAATGATTCTTATAAGTGGCAGCCTATAGCCTGCTAATACTGTATGTTGTGTGAATATATTATAAAAAATACTTTTCATTTTTCATTTTTTGGATGACTGAAAGTAGAGAGTAGGGGTGACAGAGGGATGATATCTAACAAAAGGTCCAGAGCTTGAAATAAAGGTTATTTCAGTACTGTTGCAGGCTAGAGGGGGGATACCCGACCCAAACCTACCTCCTCCATCCTTAGCCTAGAAAAAACAGGTTCGGTCGGGTCTGGCTCGGTTACTACTTTCTCTGACTCAGGTCAGGTTCAGACAGAGTTGCCTCAGGTGGTCTGGTCATTTTTAACTGGGAAATATGGAAAGTGTGAAAATGGGAGAGTGAAAGGGTAACAGATGGAGGTGGAGGTTTAAAGAAAGAGATTGACAGGCAGCAGACTGTCCCCTCCACAAAAACAACAGCATTGGTTATTTGTTCAAATAGCTGAAAACAAATTGTTGTTATGGAGCAGTGAAAAGTACTATAAATGTGGAGGTCCAGGTAGATGGATGAGCGTACTAATAGGCGAATTCACAAAAGGATTGCGCGGCTTTTGCGGTCGCTAAACCTGCACAAATAAGACAAAAAGAAGTTGTGTAATTCTCAAAGCACCCACAAGGGGTGAAATGCGCCCCTAACAGCGCTGCCAAGCAAATTTGGTGCTATTTGCGCGTATTTTAATGAGGTTCAATATGCATGCATTTGGTGCAACATTGGCCCTTTCTATGCAAATGAGCCTTGTTGCAAAAAAAAGCCCAAATCAAAGACCAGCGCTAACACACAGCTAGAGTGAAAATTATTCAATACTTCAATTGTTTGTTGTTGTTTTTTCTGCTATGACCATTGATTTTCTATTATTTAATGTTATGCTTAATGCTGCTCTGTGTACTGTATGAACATAAAATGTATGTACTTTAAGAGGGAAACTTTAGAAAGAAATGCCTCAGATTGTGGTTTAGGCCTAATCTATTAAAGTGTTAAGATAATCTGAGTGTTTTTATGGACTAAAGGATAAAACTGGCATTATTCTATATTTTTCTTATCAACTAATGACATGAAAAGACCAAAGCCAACAATGCGTTAGTCTACCTCTCTGTACTTTCTGACTTCCCTACTCTCTCTCACATACACTCCTACCGAAGCTGTAATTCTTAAAAAAAACACCTCACAAATATATAGTTTCACTTTTAAAAAAGGCTCTCTTCTAAAGTAGCTGTAATGTCTGCTGTCTAAAAACGTCTACAGCTGTCCTGCTAACCACGGCCCCCTCAACTTTCCCATGGACTTGTTTTACCTGTGATGGTCTAGGGCTCATAGGAAATAATGCTTGTAAAAATGAACTAAAACTGGATATATTGAATAAACAATGATATTAAATTCTTTTAATCATTTTAATTGTTGTCATTTTCTAAACAAATGTAGTGAACTACATGACATACTGTTCAGTAAGGTAACAGTCCAAGGCTGGAGTTTTAGTTATTAGCAATGTTACAAATGTCAAGAGGATTTTGGATGAGGTTTTCTTGCTTCTGGAACAGAACACGCAAGTTTCGGTTTCTTTTTCTTCTTTGTTCATTGTTGGTTTTGGTGTTTTCATGGGACTTGTTGGTAATAAGAAAAATAGAAATACAAAAAATAATATACATTTTCTTTAAGCTATTAGAGAAATGAAGAAGAGTAGTCATATCCTTCTGAACTAAATATAATGCAGTTAATCTTTCATTTATTACTATCAGTATCACTGCCTAATAGTCGGTGCACGATTTGATGAATGAAAGAAATAAGTAAATAATGCTGATGATTGACTGTAAATTTAGCAGTATGAGCTGATCTACTCCTTCACATCAAAAGGAGCCAGTTGAGGTGGTTCGGGCATCTGATCAGGATGCCTCCTGGACACCTCCCTTTAGAGGTTTTCCAGGCACATCCAACTGGTAGGAGGCTCCGGGGTAGACTCAGAACACACTGGAGGGATTATATATCTCATCTGCCTTGGGAACGCCTTGGGATCCCCCAGGAGGAGCTCGAAAGCATTGCTGGGGAGAGGGACGTCTGGACAACCCTGCTTAGCCTGCTGCCACCGCGACCCAGCCCCGGATAAGCGGAAGAAAATGGATAGATGGAGCTGATCTACTTGATAGTTCTTGTACTAAATCTGAAAAAAAAGGCATATCTGGCCCTTTGAAAGAAATACAGTAGAAATACAATTAAGAGCGAGTGAACAGACCCAAGAGAGTGAAGAATAAGTCATGACACCCTCCCACTCCCTTGTTAACTAAAACCAAACCGACAACCCCATATTTAACCTCCTTCACATACCAGACGAATAAACTGATATATTAGCTGCTAGCTGTTCCCTCTCTACTCGTTAGGGATTTGGGGCTAACTCATGTTAGCGTGTCCTGCACTTTGTTTGTTCTGGCGTGAGACATGCCAATGGGAGGGCAGAGTTCTGCACAGGAAGGGTACGTACACATTGTTATCAGACAGTCCTCATCCCTGACTGTCCTAGTTAGTCAGCAATTCATAACACGTTGTAAAACTGATGCCAAGAACAATCCAGAATAAAAGCACTCTCTCTCTCTCTCTCTCTCTCTCTCACACACACACGCCAGATATATGTTGTATGGATCAGTGTCATTTTAACAAACCCCTCCTTGAGTAAATGATCTTTCTCTTGGGCAAACATGAGGTTGGACAGAGGAATAGGAAAGTGAGAGGGCTGGAAATTGGAATGGAATAAAAGAGGGAAGAAAGAAAGAAAAGAAGCAAGAACAGAAAGAAAGAAAAGTGTGAGGGAAAGACAAATAAATCAGGAGAAAAGGAAAGCAGAGCAGATTGAAACAAATGGAGCAGAATGCGAGCTGGGAGTCTCTTATCCTCCCACGTCTCTGTCTCACTCACACACCTGGTAGCAATTGAAAAGTAACCTTATTACCTACCTACCTCTCTCTCTTTCACAACTAGACACACACACACACACACACACACACACACACACACACACAGAGCCTATTAGCCAAGATAACAAGGCCTATTTATGGCCAACATCACACTTACTCCATTTTACTTTAATAGCTAGATGTATTCCACAGCAAATTGGTCATGTCACACACACACACACACACACACACACACACACACACACACACACAGTCACACAACCTAATACAACTAAGCAAACGCACACATACAGACACCCACACACTTACACAAATATGAAACATGTGTGATTATAAAAAATGCATGGCTGCATACACACACAAACACACACAGTACTGGGGGGGACAGTACTGAAATGTGTCTGTGTCAGTCAGTGTTACTTGATATGTTAAGAAAGACACTGAAGAAGAGATTACTTTGAAAGGTACATAACGCAAAAGTCATGAGAAATAAAATTCAAACAAGATCAAATAAAAAACTATTAACACCTTCCAGGAGTGTCAATGCAAGACCTTTTCAAAATAAATGGTTTAAAACAGTTTCACTTTGAAAACTAGTATAATTTACCAAGGTTAAATCTACTAAGCAGAACTGGAAAGGTTAATAGAAGTTGCTTTTGTTCTGAATAAAATATTGTACATGGAGTCAAAACATTCAAAATGAAACACAACATTTTCTTATCTATTAAAGGGGGCTTTTCTAGGATGTGGCAAATCTCAGTATGTATTGTGAATTTATTATTTTGTGGTGTGAAGTTTTAATAGAGAAAAGTCAATTCATAATTACATTCATATTTCCCCAGAGTAACTAGTGACTATGAAAAACAATTGAAAGAGCCACTCTTCTGTTCTAGGGTCAGGTTGAAGGTAGGCATTCAATGAATTCTCACAGCAGTTAAAGGTTCGATTCACACAAATTATAAAACCACATTTTTTTCTCGCTTACCCCTAGTGGTATGTAGCCATGCAGGTAGTTTTATCTGCTGAGGTTGGAGATATTGGGCTCTGACATATCTGCCTCCACTCCATTATAATAGAGGTGCATGGAATTTTGTTTGTGTGAGTCTTTCAGAAACAATGTTACTGGTTACTGTGGATAATACACAAACCTTGCTTTCGCTGGAACTGCTTTACATTAAAGACATAGGCTATATAATATATAGTTATAGTTATATATAGAATAGTCCCTCTGAAGACATACTGCTGTTGATTTGAAATGTCACTTTTAAATGACAAATTAAACACAAATGAAATTCCATTAACCTGAGTGGAGATGTTTTAGAGTTGAATATATCAAAAACAAAACTATCTGCAAGAATACATACCACTACAGGTAAGTGAAGAAATGTTATTTACTTTATTTTTATGTATTTGTAAGAATCAGGTTCCTCTGGCTCTTCCCAGTGCTCCTAATGGCATTTGCAAGAATCCACCGCACCTGAACAAAAACAACCAATCAGAGCCTGGAGGAGTCTCTGACGCAGAGTCAATCCCTGCTCGTGACTACGTTGTGCAGCCCCCCCACCTCACGCATGCCCTCACTCAGTCAAGCTCAGTATCTTTCTTTGCCTACTTTGCCAAGTAAACAGAAGAAGACAGACGATGAAAAGCAAGCTAAAAAGAAAGAGAAAGAGAAACCGAGATAAAACAAGAGCAAACATCAGAGAGGCTTTTCCGAGTTGGACTGATGGGACTGATTTCTATTCGATGTGATTTTTGAAAAAATGTAATCACATTGCTAAGATGGCTATGGTTACTGTAACACTCCATAGCCCATATGTTATTTTACTGTGATGTTGCAGTCGAGCTAACATTAGCTTGTTCCCAATGCTAGGGCTACTGGTTAGCGTTGTTTCATTGCAGAGTTACTGAAAATCTCTTTGTGAAGTGCCCAGGCAGTCTCATCAGTTTGGAGTTTGTGCTGATATTTCTGTGTACCTGTGCTCTCACGGCTAAATGTTCTCATCATCAGTGTTTTACTGCTTAATTAGCACTATTATTTAACACCGTTTCTGTTATCAAACACCTAAGCACTGCAATAAGTGTATGCTAGTTGTTTTGCCAAATAGAAATTGATATAGATTACTTTTCATAGACAACTTTTATTTCCTCTGGTTTGATAGTGTATCTCTCAATGCAAAGGCTGCCATTGTGGCTGTGGCCTCGATCACTTTCACGTTGTGAAATGGCAAAATACATCCAGTGAAAATCACTGTGCCTTTTTTGAACTTAGGCTGGGTGCAGCACCCAGGACCAAGTATCTAGCTAAAATATAGCCAGGCACCAGTCACTGTAAAACGTTATTTCTAGCTATGTGGAGTATAGTTCGTGTTTCGTTCTTACCGGTGTGCACGCCATGTTGCATACCTGACCTCTTCAGTTGCCGTGGTTACTAGCCAGGCAGAGGCAAATAGTCCACAAACTTGAGTGAAAAAAAATCCAATTTCTTTTTAAAATAAATTGTGAACTATGACTTCCCTATGAGATCAGGCGCAGACACTCCAAGGACGTACTGTTGTATGCAAAATTCGGGCTGTGAATGCCATACTGTGTGAATACTTTGTCTGTTTAGAGTTAAGGGTATAGTTGACAGCCCTCTGCAACAACCAAACTGGTAACAGTTTGAGTGGATTCTTTTATTTTATGTTTGAGAGGACAAGTGAAACAACAGTACCTGCAGCAGATATCATACAATATTATATATTATATATTATTAACTCTAGAGAACATGGGTTTTTCATTCAACCAAGGACAGAATATGATGATGAAACGCACCATCGGTATTTCTGTCTGTCCACTTGGACATGTGATGATCATTACACACCAGAATCCATAAAATCAGCCAGTGGGTGCATCACAGTGGCTTGACGTCACCCTCTGCTTCTTGCCTTTGTCAGCCTTGGCAGCCAGTTTGGAGCTAGCAGCTGCAATGTTGGCTGAATAGTAGGTGAGGTGTGAAAGCTTTATGGCCTGCACGGAAAGGTGACTTCATGGCTTCCCTTGATGCAGCACAGAGGGAAAATATCCAGAGGATTGCTAGTAGTGGTTCTATCCCAGATGTCTTGGAGCAATAGATGAGAAACGTAAGAGTCTGAAACCCAGCCAACAGTTGATTTTCAGAGTTATTTTCAAAACTACAAGGGATTCTTCAGTTTCATCCTGATGGATGTGTACAACTTTATAGTCAAGGGCATAGAAGTATATGGGCGGTACATATATGTCATAGCATAGTCTTTTCCTTAGTCTTGAGAAAAATATGGACTTGGGGGAGATCCCATTAGATTTCTGATGGGATGATATGGAGCCTGGGTTTAGGTTTACGATCTATGACAGTTGGAGCCAGAAAGTGGTCATGGGAGAGGAAGTCTGGTTGTAGCTGAGGTCAAACAAGGAAGAGACAATGTCAAGGGTAAGTGTGATAGGCCTGAAATCAGCATCTAATGGCCTCCTGAAAATACACACTGCACATTACATATGCTTCTAACAGGTCTAATCTTAAGTAGAATGTGTACAACTGTCATCATTCATGGCTAAGGTAGGTCACTGAGAACACCTTTGGCAAAGGTGAAAGATCAAGGAAGGGATGGCACGGAATGTTCCACTGACAAGACTCATTACATCACAAACACATGTACGGACCAGGTCCAGACACAAAAAGCAAGGTACATGCAGAGTTTTATTTATTTATTTGTTACTTTGCATTCATATGGCGTTTTAGTTTCATTTTTCCTTGCTCTAATATACTACAAACACCTTTGCCAGCAGTAAGCATTTAACTGCTCTCAGGGAATAACCTTTAATTGCAAAAATCAATCACCTGAAAGGGCAGTTTTATTTTTAAATGTTAAACGTTGTTAATATATAATGAACAAAAACCTACATTAAAATTCTGTTGACTGTAAAGTGAATGGCTGGTCAAACTAGATCAAGATCACCTTTTAGCTCTTATTAAAAAAAATAACCACAGGTATTCATAGATATATATTTTCTCGGAACTTAGTCTCTGTGGACTAGTGATTAATATGACATTTGCTTAGAGCGAAACACACTGTCATCCTGTCCCCACTCCTTCATGCATTTTGTGCTGCTCATGGACAAAATCATTGGACCGGCTTGGTATGCGTGTTTGTGGCTGTGCAGTGGCATCAAGTCATTGTAGACAGTAGATCTGGGTACAAACCGCCGTCACCTCTTCCAATTATTCCATCATTGTCATGGTTATTGTCACATATTGCACACTTGCAACACTTTCACTTTTTTGTCACGAATAACGACACTTCAAAAATTTAAAAAATGTCTTGTTAAAAAAGATTTGTCCTTCATGTAGTGAGAGTTCATAGAGTTACTGAATGGAAAGGGTTCAACCACTGGGAAGCGTGTGCATGTGAATGTGCTAAGATAATGTGATGGCAATCGATCCATGAGATTTTTATGAGTAAAAGTAGAAATTGTGGTGACAGATGAAAGGTCAGAATGTCACCAAAATCATATTCATCCTCTGGGGATCTTACGTATTAACATTAAACTTCACTGACATTACACCATTCATTTCACAACACCTTGTTTTTGGACTTAACTGTTATTGAAGGGAAAATACTGACCTGAATGCAATGCTATGTGAAAGGTAAAGGTATCACAGAAATCATCATAGAAAACACTAGAAATGACCAAAAGTCAGGGCAGTAATATCAAATGTTAGGGCAATTTGGCTTATAAATGTGGAAATACTCTGCTGAAGATATTTAGATGTTTAAATGTTGGAACAATGTATGGATAGATGGACTGACAGACACCAGCATCCTTAAAATAGAACACTGAACTGGGAAATAGTATAGAGGCAAACATAGAAACCAACACTTGGGACATAGCCATCACAAGCCTTAAGCCCTGAGTCTTCATCATTAAGGTTTTTGTGACTTCAATGTGCTGAATTTGAATAGATACAGCATAGCTTCCCATGACACCAATTTGCATTCACATGACTGTGATATACCATAGAGCCCTGATACCCTGATACACACATTCACAAACACACCCCGAAGGGCAAGTAAATCAAGGTTGTGTTTAACAGTTTTTTTTTACAGGCTCCATAAGTAGTTATCAAGTTTGTATTCCCTATAAAAATCTGTTCAGCACATTTAAATTGTTAGTCCAGCCTACTTTTATGGCATGGCTCCAGTATTTATCATTTGTTTTGTTTAAATACCAAGCCAAACATAAACAGTCATAAATCTTCCATGAAGAACACAGCATATATGTCCCGGGGGACTCAATGTTTCAGGTCCCCATAGAGCCGCCGTTCACAGTGCCTGCCTGTAAATGGCAAATTCCTCTTTGTCCCATTTTAACAACTATGCTCAGGTCTTGCTTTCATCTCAAGATCCTTTTTTTAACTTTAAAAAAGAGGAAGTTAGACACACAGCCTACGCCCCCCAGACATAAGCACACAAGCACTTTTTTTCATTTCCACATATATAGAAATATACACTTACAAACAAGTGCAAAGGCATGCACATCTACATCTGCACGTCTACATGGTGACCTTACAGGCAATTTGAAGGTTTTTAGCCAAGCCACTGTTAAAAATGATTAGACACTTGTGGAGGGTGAGGTGATTGCCAGTGAAGGGCTTTCCAGTGGTTAAGGGGTGCTTAAGGTCACAGCGCTTTCATCCTCTAATGCAGTCTGAAGAGGTCATCCAACAAAATGGCCCCCTTTATCCCACCCACACTAAAACATTCAGCGCAAGGAAAAGTAAGACTTTACCCTTTGTTTTGACTTTCTTCTTTCTGAATGTAGAATCAAACTAGTACAGTTCATACCACAAGCAAGACTATGCAAATGTAAAGACATGCCAGCTCTACATGATGAGTTTCAAGCTAAAGTTAAGACTAAACATCTACCATACAATTGTATAACACATACAGTTTGATGGTGTTATATTAATCCATGAAAGAATTAATGCCTTTTTGTGAGAAAGCACACACCCACCACTCCTCTTTTGGTCAATCTATGTGAATAAATAATCATGGCAACCTTTCTCTAAAGTTTTATTCGCATCAAAACTGCTACAGTTTCCTACTAGGAGCTAACTTTAACATTGATCAAATCAAATGTTGCATTTTAATTTTCAAATTTGAATATTGTCCACTGTACAGTGGGGTATGACTTGAAAATTAAATGTTAAAAAGCTTTTCCAATTTCATTTTAATATGGTCATAGAACGGCCATACAAGTATGCGAAAATGAAAATGCAAATTGGATTATTGCATTTTCATTTTAATTTTTACTCAAATAACACACACATATGTGATAAATTATAAAGCTATTTTGGAATTACATTTTTATTTTCAAGTGTCATTATCATTTTAATATAGTCCTCTAAGGCTTCCATACTTGAGACTACAGTCATCAGTCAAAAACAAAGTGTTTAACAAACACCTAACAGACATGGTATCAATAAAATTAGCCATTATAAGCTTCACAAAGTGCACTGTTGTATTGGACTGCATTAGACTGTGTAGATTTTCAATAGATCGTGTGCACCCTGTTTCTATAGTATGTCATTTTTATGTGTGTGTGTCTGTGTTTGCCAGGGTTCAGGTGCAAACACAAAAGTGTTATCAGGGGTGAAACAAGAACAAATACAAATGCAAACTTTAAAAGATCACACACTTTTGCTCATGTCACTACATATATACAAACATACCTCCACTTTTTTTTTAAACATTAACCAGAATAGTGTGCAAACACACAGGGATTAATTCCATAAATCACTTAATGAATGCTTATTGTAGATGCACACCTATATGCACAAACATACATAAACAAAGCGATGTGTGCTTTCACTCTTCCATACAGGACACACATATACAATGTCTGACTGACGCACCTGCACACGCTTAACCTGTTAATATATGCAGCTTCAGGAACACAGATGACAGACAGTACATGCTTTGCCAATCTGGGGGACATGAAGAGGCTTTAATGCTAATGCATGATGTTGTTGTGGTCTCTCTTACAGTCCCTTTAATGCAAGACTGAAAGGGCCAGCATTGTTCGAAGCTACTGCACTCTCTTCCATGAGGACTTCTTCCTATCTCCTCTCCTAAGCCCAGATATTGGTCAAGGATGTCGGTCAGAGTGCAACACATTGGTCCAGAAAAAAAATATCTTGACAGCTACTGGCCAGATTGCCATTAAGTATGAGGATGACATTTTGTTTGGCACCAATGTCAGGTCAAAATTTCCCCTTGACCAATGCACAACAAGGAAAAAAAGCCTGGTCAGATATCTATGAAATTTGCTGTGGATATTCATGGGCCCTAGAGAATGAATCTGTATGTGTTTTGGTGACCGCATGACCTTTCCTCTTGCACCGTCTTATATCAGAGCCACCTTACATAAGCAATCAGGTAGTGACTGCTTCAGGAAAAAACTAACCCCCCTCCCAAATTGTTAAACCCTGATTACACTTAAAACCAAGGCTTTCAGTTGAGTAAAATAAGAAAGAAAGAAAAACTGATCAATTACGAAACATGTAAAAGCAAAACGTTTAAATGACAAGCATTCCACTGAGTAAAAAACAACACTGAAGTACTTAGACATGACAACAGTACAAAAATGCGAGGGAACTGACCTGACAAAGGGAAGAGTGTATTGCTAGGGTTTAGGCCACATGTTCACAGCCCGTCCTTGTGTATGTGTGTGTATGTGTGTGTGCGGAGGAATCCTCCTAAGTAATACATTCAGGACTTTACTCAGGTAGTAATACAGATGTATGACTGTGCTACTCAGTGCGTCTGCTATTACTCCATTTTGACTTCAGTTTTGAAACAGCAGTCTGACTCAAAACACACACCAGAAAAATAAAGAAGCATGCATTTTGACCAAGAGTGAAGTAAACAGAAAACCACTTCACAGAACGAGCAAGAGAGACAGAGAAGAAAACAGACCAAGTAAGAGAGAGCGCTAGAGTTTGTGCAGAGGCAGCCAGAGAAACTGGATCTATCTAAACACACCTGCTTGTAATGATTTTCACCAAGCTCTGTGTGTGTGTGTGTGTGTCTGTGTGTGTGCACTCAAATTACACTGTCTGTGGTTCCTCAGTTCTCTAAAGGCTGAAACATAGACACACGGAAACACATACACTCACTCAAAGTATGGTTTAGATTAGTGGAGAACAGACTTTCTAAACACGCTCATGTAAACAGAGCAGATTCTCTCTCACACACATACACACCCGTACACACAAACTTGTCGCCATTTCAGGAAGACTGTCCTCTTAGTGGTTTTAGAGAGAGTTATGAACAGAACTTTTGTGCATTAGGATATAATGTAAAACACAGAGTCATGGTGTATAAACATGTCATTTTCACTTAGAAGTTACAAAGGAGGAATAATGACTTCATTATATACACACACCCCTCCCTCCTGCATACACATATGGAAAGCCAAAAGGGTCACTATTCACCTTGCTACCATTGCTGGTTAATACTAATACTGCTAACAATCAACAACTACTTACAGAGCTATGGAAGTGTTCAATATTAAATAAATATAAAAGACATTATGACATAAATAATCATATGAGTATATTATGTAAAATATATAAATAAACTATTTATGAAATAACTGAAGAAATGATTGAAACTCAATGTATTCATATTAAATATTATTTCACTATTCATTTTGACTATCACTTTTATTTCATATCAAGTTTCTGTCACTTTTCATAATGACACGTTTCACTTGATAATGCAGACTAACTCTAACTCAACCTTTCCCAATAAGAGGTAAGCACACAAATAGTCATGCAACCGTGTTGAAGGTAGCATAATGTTAGCTTTTTACTTCAGGCGATTACATTTACAACTTTTGTTTGCCACAGCGCTTATTTTCTGACTTAATGCAAAATTAATTATTTTTGTTGAGGGAACCAGGGCTAACTTCTGGGTTGGCCTACAAAAGTATGCCAACCCTGCAGAACGCTACTGCTTTGACATTGTTAACAGCGGTGACGGTGCTAACGAGCTAAATTTGTTAGCAGTTGTTGAGCTTGCTTACGTAAGAGGCAATGGGGCATGTGATTGGCTGAAAGGTGAGAGGGCGGTGACAACAACAATGTCATGTGTCAGGGCATTATGATATAAGACAAGGCATGAAATAAAAGTGCAAGTTCTGCCTGATCTTATGCTGTAGCAGCCCTGACACAGCACATGTCCCAGACCTTTCCGTGACCTCATCTTTCCCTATCTAATATTCACTCACTCCTCTCTTTCCCTTTGTGTCTCCTTCCATTCCCCCTTCACTCCCTCCCAACAGGTCTTTCATGATTCAGTAGGTTTTAGCAAGGATCAACTTTCTAAGGTTAAGTTGCTCCTTTTAAAGGTCTCCATGTGTGCGTGTCCTTTGTGCCAGCTGTGGGTGAATGGATTGTGCTACTTTACAGTGTACAGTATGTCAGTCTTCTGCAGATATGTCCAGGCATCCAGCATTCATTGAGGGGTGATAAACTTTCCACCTCCATGAGGAAAAGAATTCCTCTTTGGGGTAGACAAATGGAGATTAAGGTGGAAGGAAAGTGACACCATCCTGGGATGGGCTGTAAACCAGTCTGGGATTTTATTTTTTTTTAAATTTCTTTTTAGTTATGTTAGGTTTTGAATGTAAATGTAACAGTTTTGACAATAGTATGTTAACATGTGCAAAGTGGAGTGTAAATACACTGAGATTTGGTGGTGGTTGAGTTTGAGTGAGAAAACAGTTAATGAAATTTGAAAGATGTGATCATTGAATGCATTGTGTGTAAAAGCAATGAAAAGTGATCCACAGTTTAGTCCACACTCACTTCTACTGTGCTGACTGGGTGAACAGTTTTTTAAAAAGTGAACTTGTATAGAGAAATGCGAGTTAGCAATTGTTAAAAAAAACTGTAATCTACACTGGACCTTTGTCGAGAGTTGTTAGAAAGGTTGGCTATTACATCAAGAGGGACCAGAGAAACTTTAGGAAATATCAAGAAATTCATCTAGTTTTATTAGAATAACGTGTTCTTTCTCTTTAAATTACACCTACATAAGCCAATTACAAACCTGAATTCAAGCAAATATCTCAATGCGATATGCCAGCATAATAGCCTGCTTTGTTAACACTGCAGGCAATTAAAAGGGAATATTTCCACCAGTGGACTTTCTACTTTTTCCAACCCTGCAAATTTAAATGTAACAAGTTTATCTTCATTGTGTTACTTTGCCTGCATGTGTGTGTGTGTGTGTGTGTGTATGTGTGTTAGGGCTTTGCTTGCATTGACATGTTGACATTTTTGTTGTTTCTATTTATGTGCTGACGACAACCTGACCTAAATCTTACTCTCTGATCGGGTCCCTGGGAGGTTTGTACATGTGCATTCTGGGAAAATAAAATCTCTCACCAGCTGACCCTGTCACACCTTTCTGCCACTCCTCAGGAAGTTTGTATGTTTGTGTGTGTGTGTGTGTGTGTGTGTGTGTGTGTGTGTGTGTGTGTCTCCCAATGGTTTTTCTATGTTACCTTTTCTTTTCTTGTTCCATATCAGTTTTTGCTGTCTGAAACTAACCCCATCAAGTGAAGTGTTATCTTTATCAAAAAGTCTATTGTAAATAGTGTGAGCTTTTTCAAAGTCAGTCCTGATACTTTTGATTTAAAAGTATGGATAGCTAGTATATAGTATAATGTAAAGTTTTAATAGTCATTTTTTCTTCATTCTGTATGCTTTATTACTAAGTTCTTTCCTTTACTTACTTTTGCCGTGTATTTTATTATGGTGTATATTTTTTTGGTTTGTGCACAGATCTAAATTCACTTACTTTGTTGATCTCCCCCTACGCTACCATGTTCCCATATCCTGAAGAGAATAGCTAAGAGGCACGGCCTTTTTTCTTCAGAGAGACCACAATTCATTTAGGAGCTTATGGGGGGCTTGTGGGTTTTGAAAAGGGGAACATGTAATGCTCAGACCAAAATGAAAACATGAAAACCACAGCAACAAAATTAAGTCATGAGGTTTTTTTCATGATACCAGCAATATGTTCAATTGTCCAGTTTCCCAGTGGATGTTTACTCTGAATATATTTCAAGTAAGGTAGTGTCAGCAGTGTTACTTGAATCTACTTGAAGTCTGATGTTTTAGTCTCTGCAGCATTGACAAATCCTGTTCTGCCACAGTATTTCATCATGTAGTGGCACCGACACAGCACAAGTCCCAGACCTTTCCATGACCTCGTCTCCCAATCTAATATTCACTCACTCCTTCTGCATCTCTTTCCCCTCTTTGTGTCTGCTCGTGTTCAACCTCTTCCCCTCCTCCCACCAGGTCTTTCATATTTCAGGAGGTTTTAGCAAGGATTAACTCTCTGAGGTTAAGTTGTTCCTTTCAAAGGTCTGTGTATGTGTGTGTGTGTGTGTGTGTGCTCAGTAGACCAGCATGTCCCAGAGGTTAAGTTGAGTGTTTTAGAAGTCAGTAGGAGAGGTGTTTTACTGCTGTATAGTCAGCGCAGCGTGTGTGTATGTCTCTCTGTGTGTTTTCTCCATCAGCAAAGAGATTGTGAAGCTTAGGAAGAGAAAAAGGAAAATAGCTTTTTTTTAGCCCCCCCCCTTACACTGTAACATTCAATTTCAACTTCATGTATGTGACGTGAAAATGTATCTGTGTTGCCAAAGCGAACAGAGTGGAAAAAATATATAAAGGGAACACACTGTCATAGATGTAAAGCTTCAGAAATGAGTGGGTGATCCTGTTATGCAGTAGTGTGTCATTTGTAGACACATACATGCTTCCTATTGGATTCCTATCAGCTAGCTGAACCTTGAGTAAGTGCATTGAATGAATGAATGAATCAATCAATCAATCAATCAATCAATCAATGAAAATGTGAGTGAATTATGCTCCAAACAAGTAGCGTGAGGCAGTCTTCTTACTGTTTTGGGTGAAGCTCTTGCTTGTGCTGCAAGTCAGTCCTGCACCTTTCACACCAAATCATACCTGGCCCAGTAAGGCAGAATGAACAAATAAGAGGTAAAATATTAGAAACATTTTCACTGCAATAGTCTAATTTCTCTAGAGCCATTATACTCTGCCCTCACAGTGCTTTAATGCCTCTTAATAACATGGCGCTCAAGGTGTACAGTGAAGTACTTCAGTAGAGCCTTGACAGTTCCCTGGAATATTTTGAGTTAAAAACCTGCGTCAAATATCAAATTATAATATTTACTTCAGATCTAGGAAGTAGAATACATTTGGGGGATTTCAATTATCATAATCAAACCTTTCACCACCAAGCTAATGTGGTCTGGCCCAACCCCAGAATCTAATTACATTTGTTGGCCATTTTGCACCAAGGCTTTGGGTGACATTTCTAACCAGCATACTGTCCAGTGGTGAGCCTTTATCGGCACTTTGCAATGCTTTCATGCTTGTTGCTTAAGAGGACTCCAAAGTGAAGCAGGGTGTGTTCTATGAGCACACTGCATTCAGTGTGTTTTGGGTTTCATAGACACTATATGCAAACAAGACTCTCGTTGCAAAGTCAGGCATACACTGTCCAAAATTAGCAAGGCAAAACACATTTCATTCATAACTTCTTTCATTAAAAGTCATGCAATCACTAAAATCAATAGGATACATTATCTCAGAACCATGGATGTCTGTACAAAATTTCATAGCGATCTATCCAATAGTTAAGATATTTTAGGTCCAAAGTGGTGGACTGACCGACCGACATTACCATTCCTTGAACCCTGCCGTTAGGGCCTGTGTCCACAGAGAGTTCCAGCATCTTTTTTCAATTATCCGAATGAGGAGAGAGCACTGCACCCAGTATCTGTTTTCAGAGCGCTCTTCCTTTTTTGTGCAGCTGCTCCGAGCGCTTCAAGCTGAAAATCTCGTCACTGTCGCTTTTTTTCAGGTAACCAATCATATATTGATGGGGTTCGTCAGCCTGGTAACCAAGAAAATAGAAGAGAAACTTGTTCCGGCCGTGTCTGTCTGTCCTGAGCTTTATGATGTGTCAGACAGAGACAGAAAAGCCGGACAGTGAATGTTGCTGGTGAGTGTTCTGCTTTTATCACCCAGTAAGCTTGTTGTTAGCTGTGTAGTCACCTCCTTAACATAGCGTTAAGATGTTGTTGTCATAGATCTGTCACAAAACCTATGTGTTCTTTTCTGCCTGTGGGCACAGGCCCTTAGTGTGGCTAAAAATTACCCTAAAGTACACCTCAACATACTGAAAAAGACACCAAAGCTCCCCAAATTTACTTCACATTTTGCTTTAGTGTACTTTGCATTAAGCTTTGTTGTACTTTTGGGCACACTTGTGGTAGGCTTCGGGGCCTTTTGAGGTTGTTCAAAAGTGTTTGGCAAGACCCTCTTTTCCTCTGGTGGAGTTGTGGGTGACTGGGTGGTAGAATGCCAATGAAAATGTTATTATTTTTAGGCTATCAGATACACACATGCATACAGCTCTTTGGCATGGCACACCATGTGGTTATGTCATTATGGCCACAGCATCATGACAAACTCAACAAATGGGTCTGTTTGAGTAGGGATAATTCAGTAACGTAGGCACAATGCACAAGAGTGTCTTCCATATGGCTGCTATGCAAATGTTCTCTGGCTAATGATGCTAAATCCATATGCATCATAATCTACATAGCTACAGGCTCTGCATGCTAGCATCAGTCTACTTACATATTTACATACAGACATATTCATCATTGTTTTGCTGCTGCACTGCATAGAGAGAAATACCTGAAAAAACATGCAGTATGAATGCATTATATAAATAATACTGTGTGTGACATGATAGGGTTGGGTATTTGAAGATGAAAATCAGCATTAGCAGAGCTTTGCGCTCTACAAAGTGTCATCGGGTTCTTAAGTATTCTCTGCTTTCATCCTTTTAATTTTGTTTTCCCTCTATATAGCTCACCACTTTATGCATTTATACACGTTCCTTTCTTCTTCTTCTTCTTCTTCTTATAATTTGTTGTAGCAGGGTGGACAGTGGTGGCAGTATTCATCAAAAATCTATGCTCTTCCGTCTCCATCCCTTTACTCTACTTCTCTTGTTATTTTTCTATTTCCATCATCATCTTTTCTCCCACTTTTTCATATTGGTAGACTGCCATGTTTCTTCTCCTCCCCCTCTCCCATTCCCTGTCTGAGTAACCAACAGATAGAAGTGTCCATTTGGGAAAAGAGTCAGGTAGTGATTTATGCTCAAGGGTCTCAAGTCCCCCTCTCTGTTCTCTCTTTCTCCCTCTCACACACACAACACATGCCCTTTCTACGTTTTAGTGACCCATACATTTTATGGTGATGGACACAAAAACACACGTGCTCACTAAAATGCATGAATTCACACCCACAAATGTCTGTCCATCTACTGTATCATTCTGAAGCTAAAAGACTATCTTCCTGCTGCCTTTCTATCTCTCTCTATATATCACTCACTCACACACACACATGCACACACTTCTTTTACTTGGTGACATCAGCCCCTCATCATGAATTTTAATGACCATCAATACACCATAATACACAGAGCATGCACGCACACACATCCGCACAGCAACGGGCGCCACAGATCCTGGAGAGCAATTATAGTCTGCACTTTGTTTATTATCTGTTACGAGAGGCAAGGGACTGTGTGTGTGTGTGTGTGTGTGTGTGTGTGTGTTTGTGTGTGTGATTTCGATAAGATCAGCCCTGTGTTTCTGTTATACTATCTGGCATTGGCACCTCTCTTTGTCCTGTTTGACACTCCACGATTAAAGAAACCCAGCAACAAACTGAGAGTGACTAACGGGAAAAGGTGGGGAGTTTGTGTGTGTGTGTGGGTGTGTGCGTGAGACTAACTCTATTAAGGCCAATATATAAGACTAATAATGGTCTTTTATTCAAAACCAGATCATGTCCACTAATGGAGGATCCTCCCTGATTACAGTCCAGTGTTGCTTTTAAATAGAGCCAAGCCTGCAAAGCCAGGTTAAGCAGAGGACTTTAGTCACGTAGCAACTCACGTGATACATTCTTCATATTTGCCATGCATGTGTGAGTCAAAAGGGTCTAGTTATTGTAATATATGTATATTTAAAACCTGGGTCAAAGGAGTTCACAGGCCAACCATAAAAGCAATCAGACAGCTCCACAGTTTAACCATATTATCTTAACCACTTGTTTGGAAGAGCAAAAGAGAGCAAACATTATCCAAAGCGTAGGTTAAATTTGTCAGAGCTATAACTGAACTATGAAACAATGCAGACAGCTATCTTCATTTAAAACTTTACTCAAATTCCATTTTTCTATACATTGTATACAAAACTAGGGTCAGATTAGGGAGATACAGTGTCATCTTCAACTGTCATCTGCAAGAGTTTAACAGCATGATGATGAAGGCATCAATCACAACAATAACAGGTAATAATAAAAGGAACAAAAAGGGGGTTAAAAAAAAACTATCCACGCTCTGTAGCCCATAAGGTATGATTAAGTAGCTGAATACTTGATTGGCATATTCTGTACTATCAGTGTCCAACTACTTTTCTAGTTTAAGGAAGTAGAGATAAAATTAGAGCTTAATGTGCCTCCCTCAAAAATGCTGAGGCAGTTTCAATCAATTTCCTTTGAAAAACTCAGGTGCTGGATGAATGTCAGCCCTGACCTACACTGCTTAGCCTGTACATGGATGGATTTGATCAAACTCCTAAAGAATTGATCAATGCAACATTTTTATCATCTTTTTATCTACTGTAAAAATGAAGCCGCTGAAAACGGCATAGCCTATTCTCGACAACTGCAGTTTGTGCTCATCTACAGGGCAAGCACAGTGGACTGACTGTGTACTGACTCACACATGAAGGAAACAGTATATCAGGGCTCAAGCCCTGTACTACACTAATGCAGGTGATGTCGTCACAAATAGTTTTGCATGTATGACATAACTTCAGTTCTACAGATCAGCAAACAGCTTTTGTCCATTCCACTCTTGTCCAGTATTGCTGTAACTATAAAACCATAATGCTATGATTTTGTTCAATGCCAAAACTCTTGCACTTAGACACATACAGAAAAGTTCTGCACCAAACCAAACATCCTGTGCTGAAGGGTCTGGGACAAATACATGTACCATTATACCTCTAGTGCAAATCCAAGAGCAGCTCTAATTATCTACACTGCAGATGGCTGCAAAAGCCTCATATGAACTGGCAAGAAGTGGTTCTGGTCAATGACAGATGCATGTTCATGCTTAGAAAGCATTAAAAAAGTAGACTTAGCATATGACGTCACAGTTAAACTCACTGTACAGCCCAAACAAAACAAGAACCAAACCACAGCTGCTTTCTTCTGAAATTCTTGAGAAATTCCAGCATGGAAAGTAGAGCATTTACCAATACACCAAAAAATAGATCCATTAAAGAGTCATGTTTAGTTAACTAAATACCAGCATCTTCAATACATTTCTTCAAAAATCATTGTTAGTTGAATCCTGCAGCTCTATAGAGGAATTAAAATGAAATTTCACAGAAAAACTGCAACAACTATGAAAACTATGAGAGTAAAGTATGAGTTGATGCAAAGCCTGAAGAAAAGTGGGCATCAGAGAAGGTAAAGTTTTAAAGAGGTGTCTCTCTCAGTGTGACTTCTCTCATTTTTATCCCGTTGAACTGGTCGCAGCTTCTTTCTGTTCTTCCTCACCATACTATCTTCACAGTTAGAGAAGAGAAAGCAGGCAGAGGGGAAAGAAATCCAGGTTACTTGAAGATAAGACAGCCAAGTGGAATGAGAGACTTGAAAGACAGATGGCTTGAAAGATGCCACCAGCCACTAATGCAATAAATAAGTGGCAGAGGGTGAAAAGGAAGATGAGTTAACAAATGGACAGCAGAACGGAGAGTCACAGAAAGTGTGTGAGACATAATGAGACATAAAGCAAGGTAGACAGGATGGAAGAGAGTGGAAGGAGGTAGTAGAAGAAATAGAGAGAGATGGACAATAAAGGACACCAGGAAGAAAAGATGATGGTGTCTTAGTTGGACATGTGCCAGCCTGAGACAGATCACATTATCTGCCCCTTTTTGATTATTTTCCTCCCATTTTCTCTTTCCTCATCTTCTATTCTTTCCTTTCCTTCGTTCTGTAATCTCCCTTCCAAGACACTCCCCCACCATCTTTTCTTCTTTTCTTTTTCTGTCCCTCATTTCCTCCCTCAAACCTCCCTCCAGCTCCTGTCCTGCATCACCCCTCGCACCTCAATGTCCACCTGCTTTCATCACCATGGCTACAGCACAGCCAGTGTTTTATGTTGTCATGGCGACTTGGGTCGAGGCTCAAGCCATATTTAACAAGGTGGAGATGACATAGTCCTCCGATAATTGTCAAGAGATGCTGCACAGAGGAAAAATATTTTTTTCAGACTATAAATGGTAAGGGAAATGATTACATATACACATAGCCCTGTAATACCTTAATGCACCCTCTGATCTACTGATAAATAGATATTTAGAAATTGTGCGTCAGGAGCTAATCAGAGAAAGACATGGCTGGCATTCAGTCTTGCTATATGAGCTATCAGGATCATTAGATATATGACTTTTCCAGCAGGAAATACCACTGTGACTGTGTCACCAGCAGACCAGATTGGCTCTTAAGGTACATGCCAATAAAATATGCTTTATTAAAGGCTGCAGACGTCATTCAATGTCCACTCCTTTAATCCCAGTAGTTCCTTAAGGCAGGGCAGGGAACCTATAGCTCCAGTATGCTGGCTTTTGGTAATCTTACATGTTAAATATGGGTTGCTTCAATACATGTCTAGTTTTAGCACTATCGCCTCAAAGCAAAAAGTTCCTAGGCAGCATTGAAATAACAACGTGTCTTTCGGGGGAGCTCTACTTTTTGGGGCTGGAAGGGTACTGTACACATGCATGCGCATACATGAATGTGCCCACCTACATGCAAAAATATACCATCAATTAATTTCAGTTCATACAGGGAATATTTAGCCTGGGACAGACTATACTGTTTGAGTTGCTATAAAAAAGTGTAGCTTACTTTAAGCAGTGCAGGTGGTGCACATGTTTGGTCCTCAGGGCTTCTTGTAGCTGTTAAAAAAATTATTGCATTGTGCTGAGACTGTTTATACTACTGGCAGAAGTGTACTGCACTTGACTTGCATTCTGATACCTGACACTGAGGATACCACACATTTTGGGGCTTCTCATACACACTCTGTAGTGTACTGTGCCTAGAGTTTTCAGAACTAAGGAGAAAACTGGTTTCATTTTCTGTCCTTGCATGACCAAATGTTGTTATGTTGCAATGGTTCAGTCTGCTTACAGTCATAGAAAGTAGTGCTAGGCCAAAATTAACAAAGAACTTCCTTGATAAATTTTTTTAAACTAGACAGTTTCTACTGGGAAATAGTTTGATACTGAATGAATGATATTTGCATTTCTGTGGTTGATTTAACACTGACCAAATTTGTTGATGCAAGCACTGGTGTTAGTAAATTACCTTAGAGAGAGGGCAGTGCTACAGTAGTCAGCCTAATTGGGACTATGAGGAACATTGAGATGTATACTGGATACTTCAATATCAATATGTTTATATTAACAATGGGTTAAATGACCCATCACCCAAATCACCCAACTCCCCTCAGCTCAACAAAGCATTGTAGTGTCTCTCAGCTGATTGTTTTGGTATCACAGCCTGAAACTCTTACGGCTGGGCCACATTGCTGACCTGAACTTGCTGAACTGCTGCCGCTCGCAGGCATGTGGTGTCCACACAGAGAGCGCTGCTACTGCCAGGCCTGTCTTTCTACATTGAGTTTGCCTTTGATAATGGCCATCAGTAATAGAATGTTTAATTTCACTTCATTATAAATTTCACTTATGTTTAGTTAAGACCGAGAAAAGGTTACGAGGCATATGCTCAGTTGTAACGGGGAGTAAAAAAAAATTGTTTTCGATTTTTTTTACGTCTGTGACATATTCTACAGGTATAGATATTTAAACGGAAACTAAAATGTGTAATGTCCCTGGTTTGATGTCAATATGATTATCAACATTTCACTGTCTATTTTTGTTGAGAACCGCACGTGTCACGTGGAAAAAATAGGCGAGAATCGAATCTCTATAAACAGCGCTGAAGCCGCACAGCCCGCCTTCAGTGTCATACTTAAGGAGAAAACTTAAGGTGTTTTGTGCAACCGGCACCAGATATTTTTCTCAGAAGTTGGTGAAAACCAAAAACAGAGTAAACAGGAGAGTGAATACTGGACTTACATTCATCATATGGACTGAAATATGATTCCAAATGGATGCCAATGTTTCTCTGTGTCTGCTGGATGTGTAGAATGAAGAGGAAACTGTTTGCTAACACCTTCCCAATATTAACTTTATAAAGTAAAAATGTATCAGTGTTGTGTCCAATGCTTGTTTCGCTGCCCCCAAGTGGCCAAAAAAGAACTCAATCAATACAGCGCTAATTTCAACTTCATCATCAAAGCTTGCCAAAACCAGAGACTGTCTGGCTTATACTTTGAGCAGAGCGTTCTCTGGAAACACTGCCAAATGTACAACAGTTCTCTTCATAACATCACCACATGACTAACCCAGCCCTTTAAAGATCAACTGGTATAGGTTTTTTGACAAGATGACATTAGTTCACTTATGGAGCTAAAATGCCTCCAATGACAACAAAGGTCTTTACATCTACTGTATATATTTCTCTGCCTGTGCTTATCCAGCTACCCAGGAGGCATTTCCCTCATTTAGCCTGCTTTCTGATAAATGCTAATTAAGGATGTAACTGAGGGGAAAGTGGAGTGTAATTGAGGTACAATTAAGACTTAATTCATTTAAAAGCCACTGCAATGCAATCCATGGATTCTAGCATGTGCTGGCCATGTATCAGGATATGAAGGGACTGTCTTTCAATCTCTCTTTCTTTTCCAGGTGTTTCCAAGAGACTTCCACTAAACGACAGCAAACTTGAGCATTAGCACAAGATATTGGCTTTGGCCAGCTGTAATGCAAATAGTAATAAGTGCATCACAGGGTAGCACAACCTTAAAAAAAGTTTGTTCATCCATTCAAGATTTGATTAAATTAGCAAAGTATTGGTCCTTTGTCCTCATGTATCTTGGGTTGTCTTTTGTAATTCCTTGACTTTTGGACAGTGTGAGATTGTTATATGAATGTTTCTCTTTTTATACATGATGAAATAGTAAGATTTTTGATAAATATGTAAATATGGGCAATTTTAAAGGGCTGCCACCAATTTAGACTTTTGGTGCCCACTTTCATTGCTGTTTGTGTGTGTGTAAACATGTCTATGCCTGAGTGTGTGGGCGATACTGGATGTTTAATTAAGGTGCTTAGATGTAGTTTTGTCTTGTTATGTAATGTTTCAGTGCCTCCGTTTTTTTCCCACTTTTTCTGTCTGAATTTCTCTCTCTCTCTCTTTGTCTCGAGTGACAGGTTTCTATTAGCCTGTGTTTTTTTTAGCTCTGTTTTCTCCAGTAAGTAGCAGCCATGGCTCCAGCACTCTGCTGAGGCCATTTCGTTATTTGCAGCGTGTCCATGCTGTGTTCAAAGAGCGCCAGTATGTGTGTCCGTCTGCCTACCTGCATGCCTCTATGTCTGTACAGCCTATGGTTTAGAGCACACACACATGATGAGATCTAATGAACACATCCACAAGTGGTTCTGAAATTTCCATGGTAACTACATGCTTCCATCTGTCTGTATTCGTTCCTCGGGTTGGCTCACATCAGTTTAATTAGGAGGGGAGATTTTCCTCCTTAAGAAAACCCAATACTTTTCTAAATTACTGAAAATGTTCATGGGGGGTCAAATTTAGTTTTGTCTCAGTGTGTGTTGAAGTGATTGAAAATTGAACATGTTCGATACTTGTGTCTGTAATAGGTTATAGACGGGTATCTCAACAACGAGGCTGACAAAATTGCCATGTATCTATTATGTCATCCTTAGATTCACGGAAACTAGTTTTACAAAACTAACTAATGACTTTTCTAATGACTATGGCTACATTCAGATAGAATCAGGTGCTGCGGCGAAAACACCGGTTTTCCCATTAATTTGAACGGGGGTATTGCATTTAGGCTGCAGCGGAGCGGGCCACAGGAGGTGCCGGAAAAAACACAGCGGCCTGCGGCGAAAAGTTAAAACAGAATCAACTTTTGGCAAGAGCATGTGTCCAGCTTCAAGTTCCTTGGCATCCACCTGGTCCCTAAACTCCTCCAATCTGGTCAAAAAGGCGCAACAATGCCTTTACTTCCTACACAGCCTCAAGAAAGCTCACCTATGTCCCAGGATCCTGGTGGACGTCTACCGCTGCACCATTGAGACCATACTCACGAACTGCATCTCAGTGTAGTATGGCAACTGCTCCGCATCAGACCATAAAGCTCTCCAGCGGGTGTTGAAAACCACCCAACGGATCACTGGCACCCAGTTACCCACCACAGAGAACATTTATCACAAGCGCTGTCTGGGGCAGGTCGAGAAACATCATCAAGGATGCCTCTCACCCTAACTATGGACCAATTGTACATGTTGTTTATACTGTATATACTGTTTGTACATACAGCCAATATTGCACTCCCTATTCTTGTCCACTTTCCTCTGTAAATACATTTTTAAAATACCAAATATATAACATCTGTATATTGTAACTTATAGCATCACTTATGCTGTAGTACTTACTGCACTTCTCTAAATATTATACTATATTTTTGCACGTCTGGTTAGAAGCTAACTACATTTCATTGGCTTTGTACCTGTTCTCTGCAAAATGACAATAAAGTTGAATCTAATCTAATCTAATCTAATTGGGGTATGGTTTCGGTCATGTTCGAGCTAAAAATGAAAAAAGGTCCTCCACTTAGGGTGGAGGTCGGGGCCAAACACAGATAATGTGCTCAGCAGCGGCAAGGAGGGAGAGGAGGCTGCCACTCTCTTCAACACTGAGTTTGTGATGGTTCAACTTTTTCAACTTACCGTTCCAGCTCGCCGTGTGACCATGGCAACCACAGAAACAATGATGCAGGAGACAATTTTACCGGTAACTGAGTTTGTAACGTCCCGCCCTGCTCCCTAGGTTATGATTTTCATTGTTTCATTCATTCATCGTTTCCTGTTTTATTTTGATACCTCTCCTCTTGTTTCAGATACCTTACTTCCTGCCCTTCTGTGTTTCCCGTCTGTGTGATTGTCTACCCCGACCTGATTAGTTTCATCCTTCCCTCCCTGGTGTATTTAGTGTGTGTGTTCCCATCACTTCGTCTTAGCATTCGAGACTTTTTCTTAGTGTTTAGTGTTCCTGGTATTTTTGATCTCTGAAGTTACCTTGACCTCGCCTTTGTCTTCTCCTTGTTAGGAGGTCTCCTTGCAGGTTGTTAGGATGAAGGGATGCAGCCATTAACTGTGACGGGGGCGTTTTGCACTACTGCGCCCTTTTTTGAGTGTTCAATGGAACTCTCCTTCAAACAACGTTTCATCACTTTTTTTTGTCAAGATGCAGAAGAAGAACTTTCACGCACAATTTAAGAATATAGTCTTGACAGTGCTCAAACAAAGATAAAGACCATCTAAGCCACATTTAAGGAAAATGTATACCTACATATATGTGATGTGCATTTTATCAGCTGCTCGTGTCAGTGATATCTATTTCCTGTTATTGAATCACAAAAAGAGGGAAAAATGTCAGCTGCCTTCCTACATTTGACTTTGTAACATGAATGGATTGTCTATTATGTACCACTTCCTATAATTGTGGCACTGACACTGGAATGAGGAGCATGGCAAACAGATTATCAACCACAATGGAATTTAACTCCCATCCAAACACGGTTGTAGATACAGAGGTTAAATACAGAGGTCAAGATATGAGGTGTGCCCTAGCTCCTCTGGAGTGCTCTTGGACCCTGAAATGTGAAGTATTCTCAATTACAATTACAATTACTGACACTCGTATCTAGAGCAACTTCACAGCACTCCACATGGGGAGTACTATCACTATTATGTGGGAACCTGACGTAATAAATAAATTGAACCTCTGACCTCGGCTGAGTGAAATAAAGTCTTATAGGGAATTTGAAGATGTTTCACTGAGCCTAGTGACATACTTCAGTATTATGATTTCCTCAGCTGTCAGGCTTTTTTCTCATTGGTTTATGGTTCTTCATTCATGAGGTGGCATAACAGCAGAGTGATTAAATCAGCCTCAGCCCCCTTAAATCTGCCCTGACCAGGTTTAGCTGAAATCATTAGTTACCATATGTTATTTAACTGGCAGTTTTACCCCACAACTGCACCATTTACATTAGATTTATAAGCCAATGTAATGTCTTAGGGGTTATGCCATATTTTCTTTAATAGATAAGGTTTTGAAGTCCTGCTGTGGAATTTCCATTAGCCGTGTTTACCTGCACACAGCAAGGAAAGCCCTAGCCTACATGTTCTGCTGTGATTTGTCAAAGCAATTAGACCTTGAAATGGAAGCATGTTCCTCCTTTTAAAGCACACAAAGCACAGAGCTATGACAGACGCATTATTTCAAAGCAAGATCACTAGCGCAGATGCCTGTGTAATGAACCTGGCCTTCAAGCATAATGCAGAATGTTTTCAGAGTGGTTGCTGTCACGTGGGTGAACTCCATTGTTACACAGTTGCTACGGAGCTGTCAAATGCATGTTGCTCAAAATAGATTACAGGCTATTCACCTTAAGTGGTGCTGCAGAGGCTCAGTCGTTTTGGAGACGGATGTCGCCTTCAAATTGCTGCACACTTTTGCTGATCTTTTAATCTTGTAACGTCCGTGGTCTCCAAATCCAGGTTGTGTTTGATGTAAAATATGATTAGACTGATTGAAGAGTGTGGTAGGCACAAAATGGGAGATGAACAGTCTGCATTAACAAGATACAAACAGGATAGATGTAAATGTTTAAAGTGTTGTGTAGAACACGGCGTGACCTCATTGTGTCAAAGCTTGATTGAGTACAGTGAGAGAGAGAGCTGTGGAGTCAGAGACAGTGGAAGGGAACAGGGTGGAGAAGCAGAAAGAAACAGAAAATGATTGATAGTTATACCCAATGAAGAAGTTATGTCCACTGGGGATGAGGGAATGCCAAAAATCTAGTTCTTGTCAACCCCAGCTTTGAAAGTTTTAGTTTGGGTGAATCATGCGTAAAAATGGGCACTGGACAGTTGATAAAAGTCCAGATAAACCCATCTAAGGTTCACCCCTTAGGATTATTGTATGGTAACAGCAAAGGCTAGATGCAAGTGTTCATAAAGTGCTCTGTCTTTGTGTGGTGCATTCACTGGTTACCATGAAAGTCCAACATTAGTTCATTCAGTGTTGCTAACAAACAGCAATGCAAGTCCATCAAAAATGAAACATGTCGCATCACTCTTCTCCAGTACACAATGCTTTATCACCAAACGTTTTCCACTATCTTTCTTTATTCACCTTCATCCCCCTCTTTCTCCCCATGTTTCCAAATACCAATTCCAAATTCCAATTGTCTGGTTTGCATCCGCCTAGCTTTCCAGTCTTTGTTTTTGCCTGCCTGATAGTGCATGTCGACCTATTGCCTGACCCTCGGATTGATGATTCTCTGTCTGACCCCTATCCGGATAAGTTTGCCTGTTTCTGACTGTCCAGCTGGTTTTGACTCCTGCCTGCTTTTGACGCCAGTAAACTTTTATTGTACTCTGGCTGTTTTTGTGTCATGCTTTTGGGTTCAAACCTGCTGTTTTTCTGAGTCATTACAGCAGCTATCTCTAGAAAACAGTGTCTACCCCTGGTCTGAAGTATGCGTGGGGTGAGCACATTCTCACCCCACAATCTTGTTTTAATATCAGTTTATGTTTTTTGTGCATATGTATCGTTTATACATCTGGCCCTTTTAAAAGGCATTAAAAATTATAGGAGCTTTGCGACTTTATCTGCACATAATGCAAAGGTGCACAACAGGAACAAAAGTCATGAGAAAAACAACAAGGAGCTACAAGGAGCTATAGCATCCAAGTATGTCAAAGCAGTAAAGCATTTTACATTAAAATGTAGAAATAAGAGGTTTGGCATACTTTTTTTTCCGAACTTCTCTTACTCTGTGAAGGACTGCATGCTGCCTCTTTTCATCATTTGAGAAAGAACAGTGTTTATGGACACTTCAGGGAAACACGTCTTGCTCACATGTGTGACTTTTAAATGGTGTTCGATCTGGAGGGAGGCAGGAGCTTGGAGGAAGTCTTCTATGCATCTAAGTTATTACGCCGTATTGATTTTAGTCACCACCTAACTTCTCCTAACCTCTGTGTATTCAGCTTGTCAAAAGAGACTCCCTCACATAAACACTTCGTGCTCTGAGCCCATCAAAACAGGACGTGGAGTTTTGCACCTCGGCTGTATTCGCAAGCTTCGCCCTCATGCATGACGAAGTATTGATTTAGCAGCGGGGGCCCCAGTGTGACCATGAACTGGATCTCTGCAGACACACAAAATCCAGCAGGCTGACACATGGGAGGGGAGTCAACAGTGTGCACTAAAGCAAAAACTAGAAAAAAGGAACTCTTAATAAATTTGTCTCCTGTCAGTACCCACCTGAGGACCACAGAGATGAGTTTGAAGTCTCTACCCATGGTCATTTATCACTTCAGCTAAGTCTCAGCATGTTGTCACTGCTATAAACTTTGTTTGTTTGTACATACCCTCATACACGTAATGTAATGTTACACAGAAAATCATTTGACCTTAAACGTAATCCCTCATATAATTATAATCTCTTATTTTTTTCTGTTTTAGTTTCTTCTTCAGGGATCAAGGTAATTTCTGTAAAAACTGCACTGGTTGCACCCACTCAATTAAGTTTTCATACATGTAAAGCTGCATTAATTAATATTTTGCCCACTTGGGGAGGTGGAACAAGCTGTAAAGACAACATTGACATATTATCATCTTATATAGTTACAGCAAATTTACACATCCATTAGACATGGAGTAACATTATCATTCATTTCAAATAGTTTTCTGGCCACCTGATCACTTTTTTAACTGCTAGAATGAAAAAATAAACTGAAAATGAGGTTGGTGAGTTGGCTCTATAGTTTATCTCAAAATACAGCTGAAAAGGCGAACCAAAAAACCTGATCCCAAGGTTATTCTTGACACACAGAGCAAGTGAGTTTGTCAGTCCCTGATCTCCAGTAGGTTGTACATTTGTCTTCTTTGCTCCCGTGTCGTCAACCATCAGCGAAATCCCCAGTCCATCAGAAAATCACGTGTAACAGACTAAGAAAAGAAACTGGCCAGCATGACTGTGCAAAAACTGATGAATCTATAAACTATCTAAGATAGAAAAAAGAGGAAAACTCCATACTGGTTATTGGTAAATCCCCAATCTACCATTATGTTGAAATCAAAGTCTTTTAAGCAAGGCATCTATTTTTTCATTGTCAAACTGATTGGCCAGAGTGACCTCAGGTAATTTACAGTTCATACAAATTTCACACACAAGAATGTCTAAGAATAAATTATTATTCCATAATATCAACACTGTCTTCTTGTGGAATAATTATTTTGATTACAAAATGTCAAACAAAAAACGTTAAATTATTATGCTAATACCCCCATTGTTCTTTAAAAACGTCTTAATTAATTGTAGAGTAAAACTAGTGAAAAAGAAATGCATGGAAAGTCAGCCCAGCCTGTGATTTCACACAGCAATAAAACCATTGTAATAATCTCAGTAACTCTGAAGTAAAATAAATGAATACAAAAATAAACACAGATTTACACAAGTTTTGGGTGCCTGACATTTTTAGGAAGCTACATTATTAAAACTAAAATTATTTAAATAAAAATTATTATTAAAAAGACATACTGATTGAGAATTGAAATGGAAAACACCTAATTTCATTATACAGAAATACATTAATAAAAAGAGATATTTTTGACTATCCATCAAAAAAGATTCTGTAAAATTTTGACCATTCAAAATAATCACAAAATTCCACATTTTATTTATTCATTTAACTTCTGATATTTTCAGTAAATTGTATCTGCCTACATGATGGTCTAAATGTTATTTCTCTTCACTGCTAAATATGTAATTCCAGTGGAAAACACTATATCCATTTAACTGTAAATTTTGCCTAACAGTCACATTTAAAGATATTTAGATGAAAAAAATATTAGAATATTAGAATTAGAATAAGAAATTAACATGTGTAATTTGTGTGCAATCATATAATGTAAACTGACGTCAGTGGTAGTCTGGCCCTGTGCACGACTAGTTTCATTTGTCATTAAAAGAACAGCAAATCAAGAAAAGATATTTTCAAGACTTAATTTATTATGTAAAATACTCTGTTTACTGGTATTAAACAAACTCTGATATATGAATATACTCTGAGACATTTCCAACATCAAACACACTTTCTCATAGCAGCATGTAGAAGCTTCCTCCAGAACAATTCAAACATTTGTTCTTTGTACATATTGTAACCATGAGGTTGGAGGTGTTGGAAACTTGCTAACACATTTAAAGAAAAAAAAAAGAATACTTCATTTTGTATATGTGTCAATATGTGTATGCATTTATACAAGCTGTACATCAGTATGCATGCTTGTGTGTCTGTGTTAATCAGCTGCGTAGTTCTTACACTCATCATATTACCATCAGTTGGGAGTAAATCTAAATCCATTTAGACAGCCGGGAGACAAGGACATGATCCATTATTTACACAATCAACCATTTCTCTCGTCTCTGACCCAGAAAGAATGAATTTGTCACTTCTGCTCAGTGCTCAGCCCGGGTAGTTAGGGGGAGGAAAGAAAGAGAGACACAGAGACCCAATAATAATGAATATTTCACTTCATTGCACAATGCTCTGGTGCCTATTGAAGAACTCTTCCAGGAAAAAGTTTGAGGGCTTTATATGACTATTTTATATATTTGTATGTGTGTATGGGTGTGTGTGGCAGACAGGGTTAAAGACAGAGTGTTTGTCTAAGACTGAAGTTGTGTATTTATGTGTGTGTGTGTGTGTGTCTAAATGTGTTAGCCAGCAAGAATCCTCATTTGTCAAAGGCATACAGCCAAGGTTGAGCCAGTGTGTTTGTGTGTGCGTGTGTGTGACAAGAACAAGTATAGCCAATTCAAGAAAATAACTATTTTCTCTCACATACCTATGCCTTTGATGCTTTTGAATAATGCTCCTGATGTAATTAGTTATTTGCAGCACAGTCTTAATCCAGCGTGTGTACATGTGTCCTGCAACTTCAGAAACTTAAAAACTTAAATGTCAATGTTAAATTTGAAATAATTTGGGGTTGTTTGCTATTTATTTCAAACTTAAACCTGAGCAAACTAGACCACCATTTTGCATCTGTACTTTTGCTGTGTTCACACATAGACACATGCAGTCATTTCCTACTACACATACACCAACACGCTCTCACAAATTTATGCCCATTAAGACAATCACAAACCAATTCCAAAGTCCCTCTAGAAACAAAAAAACATGATTATCAAACTGAGTGAGTGAACAAACCAAAATAACACCATCATAATACCACTATTTAACTGAGGTATCACAGCAAGTTCAATTACAAAGCTGCTGCATTTGTTTCCTTCTATTGTCGATGTTGAGCACAACTGAACCCGCATCGAGCCACCATTAAAAACACCAACTGATTAAAAACCATTTAATTTGATAGCTAAAACGGTGCTTCCCCATTTTCAGACGTGCCATTCATCACGACGCCAGACGCACAAATGCAAAAAAACAATTTGACTCCAATTGTTGTAAGCGTTGAATCACGCTGCGAGACATGCTAAAGCTAATTTGCCAGACAAATTAGTTGGCTCGATTCAAACTTCATTGGCGAAGTTATAAAATCTCGTATGGAGAGGAAAGTGCTGCTGCCGTACATTTATAGTAATTGTTTCAATGGAACCCCGCTGTGGGGGGCATTTTAGACGCCCACCCCACATGCCATTTTTTAAACACAGCGACTGTCAAATGGCTTGGCTCAGGATCCCAAACATTACAAAGACAGCTCCTCCATTCCTTTTCACTACTGGAGTCCACCTTCCCTGCAATGCCAACACATGCCGAACTGGTTGCAGTCCAGTATTTTTAGGCTAAAATGCTCCATTAAATTGTGCTGCAACACAAGGTAAAAGTTAGTTTTACATCAGAAGTAGTTCTATTCAAAGATCTTAGCTAACATAGAAATTGTTGTATTAAAGTGGTACAGTGCTTCTCAAGCTGTTTACATGCCAGATAAACCCTATTTTGAGATTGGAAAAGTTGTGTGTTCATCTGTTCCAGTAAATGAGTTCTATTATTGAGCAGGATTGGAGGTGTTCTTAACACCTCGCTGAGTGGCTTAAATATAGATTCTGAAGCAGCATTCAGACGAAATTTCACTGTCGCAGTATGATTGGGTTTCTTTTTTCTGCAAACCCACTAAGATGGTTAAGATTTGATTTAAGCTTTGATTGCTGTGACCACGACCAGAGTCTTTGAGGATTTCCAATAAACTCGACAGAACAATTCGCTTAAACTTATTGAAACTTAATAGCAAGTACTGTTCTGAATGAAAACGAATAATTGTTTGAGGACTGTGCATTACTACAATGCAGGAAGAATGGCAACAATCTCAATTTGTTCCAAGCAAAGACAAAAATCTCCCTGAAGACAACCTTTCAATGGACTAAAATGTAAATGATAAGGAAATAAAGAATATTGACTTTGTCTGCCATTTGCTTTCAACCCTTTCACTGTCAAGTTTGAGAATTCACATTGTTCCTTGTGCATCCAAGAACATGTCTAATGATGTTACTGTATGTTTCTGTTCTTTTGTTAAACGTTCTCAAAGATGTTCATTGGGTTTAGGGTCTGGTGACTGCGGGGGGACCAGTCAGCACTCCGTTCTTTGTTGGAGTTTATACAGGCTTGGCATAGCATCATTGTGTATTTAGGCTCATCCACCTGCTGGACAATGAATCAACTTTAAACCAGAAGTGGCTGCAGTTTGTTGGTCATCGTTCTGCCTGTACATTTAGCAACTGGAGTACTTTGTATATTGGATGTTAGGGCTGTTCTTGGATAGTTTCGCAGCACTTGGAGAACAGCTCAGCCACAAACTGCTTTATTATACATCATTTTAAACTTGAGTCTGAGTCTGCTAAGCATCTGCTTTTGCTGGACAGATGTGTCCCTTTTATAATTGTTTAGTCACACTGTCACTGTGATGGCTGCTACCATGGTAACCAATCAGATCCACTTAAAATCCATAACTCCAATTCACACACTCATACTCGCATATTTACATACCAACATACACTTTTATTCTTCAAACCAAATGTAAAGAAAATATGTTACTGTCGTGCTATTAAAGGTTTCCATTTTAGTGTTCAAGGCTAGTGTAAGCATGTTTTCTGTGGTGTGTGTGTTCACTAAAGTAGTCCAAAGCCTGAAGCAATGCTGTTGTATCGGCTATTGGATTAACTGAGCTCATGCTAATAGACATACTCAGACCCTTGCCAGGGTCTTACACTGACAGACGCACACTCTCCCACTTTCTTTCAAACACATGACACACACGCATGCATGCACATGCACACACACACACACACAAACACTGCCAAAATGCCTGATTTCAAGGCTGTGTGCTTGGCTAATTGTGTGCAGTCTGCTTTCTGATTATGAAATGTTATTTTGTGCTCAAGGGCACATTTCTTTCCATCAAAAGAATTCTGTTCTTCCAAACAAAGATTGTACAATCCACATGTTTTGTCTCGATAAGTCCACATTCAAAGAACAGTAAACACCCACAATAAAAGGATGCACACTTTTATCCATGTAAATCAGGCAGTTTAATGTGATTAAAACATTTAATTTATTATTATTAGGCTTACATCTATACTTGGGGTTTGGGGGGTGGCCTATTCTTATCTGGTAATGCTTTCAAACTCATGAACACAACTGGAGTTAATCAATATGTGATGCAGTACTATTACCTGCACCATCCCAGAAAAACTCCATATTCTCACACAGCCTTTTACATGATAGAGACATGGTTAACATCCTTTTTGTCATCTTGTAACCATAAATATACAGCAAATCCTAACAGTGAGCATGGATCTCATGGTAGATGTTCACTTGGAATTTTCCATCAAATTAGGTTTTGGGACTAACATCTAAAAATGCATCTAAAATGATTTGTAAGATCCCCTGTAGTTTAAGTGTAATTTGAGCATTTCTCAACTTTCAGAATAATGCCATCTTTCTTCTTATTATCTTGCTTTTTTCTATTGTCACTGGTGCCTAACTACAAAACACTGACTCAATTATATAACAAGTCTGGAAAATTATACTTATTTCAATACAATATAATAATAATAATTATTATTATTATTATTGTTATTATTATTAGAATTATTATTATTATTATTCATAGTAGTAGTAGTAGTAGTAGTAGAAGTAGTAATTATAATATTTATTATTTCTCATAAATGGTGTTGGAACTGTGTTGCAAATATTTGGAAGCTAATTCTAACATGGTTACTGTATGTAGTTCTTGCTTCTAACCACAATGTTGTGGATATACATACAATGGGTGCATGTACAACAAACAGCACTGTGGGTCGCGTAAGTCTTGTGCTATGGCAGAACCTTTTTTTCCTGCTGCTGTTTGTGTGCAACTCACTTATCCAGCCTAATCTAGGCAGTAATGCAACTAACATGGAGCCTATTCAAACCATGTCAGCGTACGAACAATTACAGTAAGATATGTGCGGCACTCTGTTTTTAAGTCACATTATTTAAGTGCATTGTAGTCTATGAACACCATAATTCATCTATGACTAACAGAGTTTTCATCAAATTTTGCTGCTCATTTCTAACAGTACAACTGCTACATGTCTACACCATTGTCTGTCTGACGGAACAGATATGATTCCATTTGAACCAGTGTAGCTTTTCTCGTGCTTCTCCTGGCTGAACGTAAGCTAACGTGCATGAGTGTAGTTCAGAAATGTTTAGAGCTCCTTCTTATATATTTAGTAGAATTTTGGATTTTTTTTTTTCTTTTTGAACACACCTCCTGACAAGAGTTGGATCAGACCCTCCAGGGCCTCATTCGCAGCCTCTCCTTCACCAGAATATTAGATATGAGATATGAATATGAGAATATTCTTGTACAACTCATGGCATAACTACCCCCTAAAAAATGATAACGTCACAATGGAGTCAAACCCCCAAAGACTGTTCTAAAATCTGAAATGTACAAGTAAGTCCTCCAACCTAAACAAGTACAAACACCAGATTACAGAGAGCACATTAAACACACAACAGCCAAAAGTTCAGGCTAGTGGCCATTTGGCAAGTAATGTATGTCATTAACATTAATTAGCTGCAGCTTATGTAATTTGCTGCCAAAGAAGTCTGCCATTTAAACTGGCAAAGATGCAAATTTTAAGTCTGTCTAACTTAATATTTTAATGCGATAATGTGCTGGTGTGCACTGCCAAAAGTACCTTTCCCTCTTGCTTGCACAACAGCTGCAAGTACGTCCATTGTCAAAAATAAGAAAAGTTGACTGCACACTTTTTATAAATGTTCAATCTTTGGGAGGATATTTAGGTTCAAGTTAAGTCATGAGCCATTGGTGTTAAAGTCAAGGTTGAATTGCAAGTCTTTTATGATTTTGTCAAGTCTAGTCTAAAGTCATTGGACAGTCATTGTATTTTTAGCAAGTCCTTTTAGCATGAAATAATGTAGCTGGTGTTAACTGTGTGGCTAATTAACCAAACATCAAGTCAAGCTGCAGAGCTAGACTGTGGTAAATGAGCCAATTAAGTGAAGTAGGAGGACCTTCAGACACCAACAAAGTATAGACTTAGCCCTCCTGTGTTTCCTCTGGAATACAGAAATCCCTGGTGTGGGTGTGCGAGTTGTTTACTTTGTTTCACTCACTAACATTCAACAACCCCTGCTGATATACTGTATACAAGTCTTGTTATGCTTCTGACACATAGAGCCTTGAAGAATCATACTTGGTTCTCTGTCCTCATGTACCCTTTTTGATTCACTTTTGAACTGATGTTGTGTGTCTGTTCAATGGCCCTAAAGAAATTAGAGCTAGAAATGGAGAGAAGGTAGAGAGAACGACACAGCGTGCATGACAAGATGGGAACGAATGAAAGAAAAGACCAAAGATAAAGAAAGAAAGAAAAAAATCACTGCTGGATATTTTTCTGCAAGATTCTCTTTGAGACCATGGCTCTATGGTCACATCAGTACAAAACGTTTCAAACACTTTTGGTTCTGTTTTTCAAAGCCCAGATGTCAATATAATTCGGTGTCATTATCAGAAATGTACACGTTTATTGGTCACATATCACTTCCACAGTTGGACAGCACCAAATATTGTGTGTGATTACCTCAACAATGCACACCAAAAACTGATGTGTGCAGAAAAAACCCAGACAGAATTTCTTTCAATATTGTGTCAGTGCAGTGAAGTACACTGTTGCAATGGAAAAAGAATATTGGACTGCTGTACGAAAGGCAAATAAACTGCTTAATACTGTGCATTACGTCAGGGAGATTTTAGACCTTAGATTTTAGTTTTTTTTCCTTTCCGGCTGACCTATTCTCTTCTGTCCTTGTTCATTCACACATCATGAACTCAGCACTAACACACTGGAAACTAATTTCCTGTCTCCACATGCTGTCTGCTCCTCTTGTAGACCGCTCACCCCTCCAACAACATATACCAACCCCAGTGATTGACAGTAAGAGACTGGGCTTGTACTGAGCAGCACCTTTTCATTGACCACTGTACCTGGTGAGAAGGTACATCATATTCAACCTGCGAAGAAGTAACTGATAATGATTTATAATGTCATTACCAAGTGGATTGTGGTTCGGGTTACATGTAGGAATCTACATTTCCAGGTAGTAAATTTGGGACTGTTGTTGGCCAACTGTTGGCACACTCAGTTGTGTTCTGGCCCTAAAAGGCCAAAAGTGACTACAAAAAGTCTCTGGGAGGAGGTTTAGGAATGATGTTAGATGTACAAAGCATGTGACTTTGATCCCCATGATAGCGGTTCAGAACCTACCTGGAATCTCCTACCAACAGTCGACGTATGTTTCTTTCATCCATGAGGGCGATCATTTTCTATCCTTAAAGTTGTAATCCTCAACATTTCAGTCCTGGTTGATTTGGTGACACTTGTAGTTACTGGTGATAACACCAAGTGCAGTTTAATACTACAGCAAACACTTTGAAAAAAATACAACAGAAGAGTAACTGGTGTATCTGTTTAGAGCACAATCAGACAAACCCAAGTTGTTTTAATAAAGATGTCAGTCAAAATTGACGGCATCTGCGATCTGACTTCATGCTGCACGTGGCGTGAGTCGTTCATCTAACTTGTTCCTCTTTAAATTTAGGATAAAATTCAGGATAGCTAGCTACTCATTAGATTGCTTGTTAGATGTAAAATGCTACAGCGCTCTCTGTATGTGCCATTTGTCCTTTTATTCTCCAGCTTCTCAGCCATTTCTTGCCGGGGCTCTGTTTTTAGGTTACCAAATTTTCATCACCATCAGGATTATAAAAGTTGTCATGTGAATTTGAGCATGGCATATTTCTTTTCTATTTTCACAAACAAAAGTGCTACATGAGGATTATGAAGGCATTATATATTTCAAAAATATGTATATTTTAATAGCGCAACAAAATCAGTCTCCATGGGGTTTTGACATGGGTCTGTTACTAGCATATGTCACACCTAAGCGTTGTGTTTGAAAAAATAATAAAATAAACTCTATCCAAACATGGCCAAGAATGGTACAGCAATTTTGGCACCAAATATAAGCTGATTCAACAGGTCTGCCGAAATGAGCTTAAAAATCATTTGAGGTCCTACTGCCTCGTGCTTTATGTTTCCTGTAGATGATGATACAATGAGCGTAGTCACACACAGACACACACACGCACACACACAAGCCCTCTGTTGCAACCCTGTGAAGAGGTTAGTGACTCCTCACACATGCATGCAGTGGAGCATAGTAGTATCCTGCAGAGTGGTCATTCACCTCTCACTCACATACAGACATACACACACTCCCAGTGTGTCCTGATTCTTGACCTCGACTACCTGCCACATTAGAACTACATCATGTACGCACACACAGACACACACACAGACACACACACACACATTACTGATGAAGAAGAATATGGTTGAAACACACAAGCAGTAATACAGACACTTTTTTCACATTTTGTTATGTTGCAGCCTTATGCTAAAATCACTAAGACCAAGTACCCGATGGCCACTCTGGCTGAGATCCAGAGATCCTGCATGGAGATGGGAGAAACTTCCAGAAGGTCACCCATCACTGCAACCCTCCACCGATCTGGTCTTTATGGCAGAGTGGCAAGACAAAAGCTTCTCCTCAGTGAAAGACACATGAAAAGGAGTCTCAGACTGTGAGAAACAAGATTCTCTGGTCTGATGAAACCAAGACTGAACTGTTTGGCCTCAATTCTAAGCGTCATGTCTGAAGAAAACCAAGCACCGCTCATCACCTGCGCAATACCATCCCAACGGTGAAGCATGGTGGTGGCAGCATCATGCTGTGGGGGTGTTTTCCAGCAGCAGGGACTGGCTGAAAGTAGCATATGATATTCTTAATGAAAACCTGTTCTAGAGCGTTCAGGGATTTTTGGAAGAGAGGGGTGGAAAGACAGAGAAAGAAAAGGAGAGATGAATGGAGGAGAGCAAGAGAAAACAATAAAGCATGAGTGAACAGGAAGAGTGAGACGTTTAAGGACAGAATGAGAAATCAGTGTGTGAGGGGAGACAGCCAGTGACAGTGCCGAGGGCTTGTTAAACAGGCTCCTTTTGTGCAGAGGCACGGCTGCCTGACAGACAGCTCTGATACTGAGCATTAACACACACACACACACACACACACACACTATACACCAATACCCACCCAACTAGTGATAGGGTGTATTACATATTACAAGCTGTTAAGTCTGCAGTCAGAACAGATGTTTATTCATGACAAGCAGAGGAGGAGAATGTCAGGGCATACCTGCTGCTTAGCACGTGGACACACACACACACACACACACACACACTGGTCCATATGTATATGTACATGCACTGCAAAAACAGCCCTACTAGAAAGCAGCCATATATTCTTAAATATAATCAAATTGTCTTGTATCGAGCAAAATAATCTGCCAATGGGGTAAGCCAATTTTGCTTGGCTAGAATTCTTAAAACTAGCATAACAGTCTAGCCACTGAAAGACCGTAATGGGCCTTAAAACAAGACAAAATGCCTAAATTTAAGCAAGTTGTGCTTATTACAAGCAATGAAAACTCAGTTATTTAAGATAGACTTACTTAAAAGGAGTATTTTGGTGTCTTGATCGAGCTGACTTTAGGAATTTATATCTTAACTTAAGATTAATAATTAGCAAAAAAAAAAAGAAGCATGCAGTGGGTTCAAACCAGGAACCCTCTCACTGTAAGGAAACAGCACTAACCACTACCCTACCATGCCACCTGAGATAAGGGATCCTGACTACGATAAATTAACTTGTAATACTACCAGAAATGAGATTGACTTGTTAGACAGAAATTAATTTGCTTTATTGCTGAGTCAGTATATCCAGAGGCTGCTCTGAACAAAAGATTCAAAAACAATACCAAGACCATTGGTGGTCAAGGTAAAAATGAAAGTGTAAGACCTATGGCAAGATAACATAACAGTGCTTTAAACTTTCTGTTAGGAATCATGGTATTTGTTTGGTTTTGATTATGCTTAGTCTAGGTCTGGTTTTATTTTGAAAGTCTTGTTTCTTCTGTGTTCCTGCCCTCTTGTCTCTATCCTTGATTATGTTCACCTGTGTCTCGTTACTCACCTGGTTCTGTTTCCGTTGTTAGTCTCGCCCTATTTATGCCTGTGTTTTCCTCTTGTGCTTTGTTGGGTCATTGTTTGACACTCTGTTAGTTCTTGTTTGTTCTCGTGCTGAGAGTTTAGTGTTTTGGGTTAGTTCTTCAAGTTCCTCGTTTCATGTTCTTCGCTCCGGGATCACTGGTTATTGGACTTTTTCCACACTCCTTGCAAGAAACCTTTTGTTCACTGTTCCGCAGACCATTCAAGGTTTTGTGTTTTGGACTTTCCTGTTTCATGCTCTTGTCTACCTGCATCCACCCAAAGTAAGATCAATAAACCTGTTTACCATTTCAACCTCAAGTATGTCTGCATTTGGGTCCAACCTCCACAACCCCGTAACCCCTCATCCTGACCGATAGCACCTAGTTGCCACACAACCTAACAGAATGACCCAACCAGATATGGACCCAGCGGATCACAGGTAGACGGAGCGGTCTGTCTTTGCGCCTCATGCATTGGCCATGTACGACTCCGATTCGGATGAGTGGAAAGAACCAACACCCGACTTGGACCTGGATGGAGCGAACCGTACATGGACCGGTGGGGGAGCCATCCCGAGGACTGGAGGTCTCCGTTTGAGGGCTCTCGCCTACCGATGTTCCCGGGGACCCGAGGAGGCCATAAGATACGTGGTCGCCGCTCTCGCCGTCACCGGGGGTCCCGGTCTTACGGTGAGGTGGCACCGCCTCCGCCTGCCCAAATCCCCAGGCCTCAGCCAAGAGAGCCGCTTCAGGTTCCCGTGCCGCTGCCCAGAGAGCAGCTCCGGGTTCCCGTGCCACTGCTTAGAGAGCAGCCTCAAGTCCTCGTTCCACTGCCCGGGCGGCAGCTCCAAGCCCACATTCCACTGCCAAGAGGGCAGCCTCAAGTCCTCGTTCCGCTGCCTAGAAAGCTGCTTCAAGTCCCTGATCCGCTGCCAAGAGGGCAGCCTCCAGTTCCGGGTCCACTGCCATGACGGCCATCTCCAGTTTTCATTTCGCTGCTAAGGGAGCAGCAACTAGCCCTGGTTCCGCGGCCTAGACGACAATCTCAAGTCCGAGTGGTCCAGCTGCAGCAGGCTCCTGGTCCCGAGCAGCCGCCGCTGCCATCCCCAGAGCCCGCAGAGCAGCCGCCACCGCCATCCCCAGTGCCGGCTACATCCCCTGTTTCCGTCCAGCCCTCACCAGAGATGGACTTGGATGACGATGATCTGGAGTATTTGTTGGATTTTATGACCAATCTCCAGCACCTCCAGACACTGTGGAAAATGAGTGAATATTAAGGGTTCCATGAGACCGCCCTCTCAATGGCTCAAGAGAAGGTTGAGGCCGAGCCCTGGACAAGGAGATTTCTGTTTCCATGGACCATACACTTGTTTTTGTCTCCAGGGTCGCCTCAGCCACTGCCTTCGCCGCCAGGGTCATCTGAGCCACTGCCTTCGCCGCCAGGGTCATCTGAGCCACTGCCTTCGCCGTCAGAGCCACAGCCTCCAGAGCCGCAGCCTCCAGAGTCTCCAGAGCCTCAGCATTCGATGCCAGGGTCATCTGAGCCGCAGCCTCTGCCTCGAGAGTCGCCTGAGCCGCAGCCTCTGCCTCGAGAGTCGCCAGAGTCGCCAGAGCCGCAGCCTCTGCCTCGAGAGTCGCCAGAGCCGCAGCCTCTGCCTCGAGAGTCGCCAGAGCCGCAGCCTCTGCCTCGAGAGTCTCCTGTGCTGCAGCCGCCTCCAGGGTTTCCGGTGCTGCAGCCGTCAGCAGGGTCCCCTGTGCTGCAGGCACCTCCAGGGTCCACCGAGCAGCTGCCGCTGCCGTTTTCAAAGCAGCCGCCATCTCCACAGTCGTCGCCATCACCTCCTTTGTCTCCAGAGCTGCAACTTCCTCACAGACTGTATGGAGGCATTTTGATTTGCTTCAGCTTACATTAACTGCAGCGGGCTCAGGTCGGGTTCTGCCTGTCGGGTTCAGGTCGGGCTCAGTTATTACTCTCTCAGACTCGGGTCGGGTTCGGACAGAAATATGCGTCCCGAGCCGCACTCTACCTTGGACAGAGAGTGGACTCTGCTCTGTCATTAGTCATTGTTTAAACTTCACAGAAAATAAAGAATGCATTGAATTACATGCTGATTTCTAGTAGGTAACCCAGGACTGTTCAAAACACAGCAAAACATGTGTTAGCTGCCTGGCTAGACCGAGGAGGGGACACTGGCAGCTGCTCAGGAGCAACAGAAATTTTAAGGCAATTACATGTGAAATTAGTTTATTTTAAATTAAAAAAAAAAAAAGTTTTTAAAAACCCGAGTCCAAGGTATAGCACCTGCCATTCCGCAATTTACGCCTATGCTTTGTTTTAACTTGCATCTCAGCAGGCAGTTTAAGTTTAAGTTTGCCCTAATTTGCAAAAGGTTTTCTTAACTTTCAACTCCTCTGCCAACCCTGTACTGCATCGCTCCAGCAAAGCCCAGAAGTGATTCCCTCCATAGTAAATGAAAGGCTGAACATCTCCTTGCACCATGGCATGTAGATCTCTTGTACCCTAGCATCTTTTAAGGCTTCTAGTCTATTTTTGTTCCCATTTGTGCAAGTTACCTACATGATTATGTAATGGCTTTTAGCTCGGTTAAAGCACTTCTGAAAGTGCAAACATATACACTTGTTTGTGATACAGAAAAAAGCTGTACATTTAGACCATGTTCAGACCAACATGGATAACAATGCTGCCTCTTCATTCATTTTAATGGGACAACTGGTCTAGGTCTGCAGAGGGCTCGTAACGTTGTCTTTGGATCAACTTTTTCTCGACAAAATCCTGCTTCAAAAGAATATAGACCTCTGTGCAGTGTCTTCATGCCTGATAATCCTTTAAACTTCTCTTCCAGGTTTGTGTTTGATCTTCTCACTAGTATCTGTAGCAACATGCACACACTTGTGCAGTCCCTTGTGCTGTTTTGCTGGAGGGCTATTGACAGTTTGAACATGTCCTTGTATTTGTTTAAGAATTCCTAAGAATTTAAAGTACTTTAATGTAGACCTGGCCTGTGTGAACACAAGGAATTTTAGTCCTTTCCTAATTTGAAGCTTTCTAAGCACTGTCTAGAGTGTTCTTCATCCCTCTGGTGGAAGGAAGCAGTGTCATTCAACATCTGGGCTGACAGCCATGACCTCTCAACTATGGAAGGAAAGACTGTTATCAGCTGAAAGGATGAGCCGGAATAAGAAGGCACGGGTGTGATCCCAAACAATGGTGTATGTGTGTGTTTCCATGTTTTCCCATGTCTAGTTTAGGAAATCAATAGCATGGAGTTCTATCTTTTCCCATGACACCTCTTCCCCACCAAGGCTTGTTGTATGCAAACAGCAACAACTTTCTTGCAGGTGTCAAATGGGAATCTAAGTGTTAAAGAAGGATGCTTGTTGTAAATGAACTCATTTAACCTATTCAAATGATTCTTCATGTGGTCCATCTTCACAGGGAAATCTTATTCAAAGTGTGAAGGTGAGTTTATGCGTCTGATGGTTTGTGCCACTATGTTTGTTGCGTGCTGTCAGCAGCTATATTTAACAGCCCTTCCAACTATTGCTTTTGTTAGTAAGTAATAGTAAGTCAGTGACCCCAGAGTTAATGACAGTTTGACCTTTGACTACAGAGAAACTAGAGTTTAAAGAAGTTCAATTCAATTGGTGAACACCATTGCAGTTACAGATAAGAGGGAAGTGAGCTGTAAAATCAAACTCCAGGGGCCGTATTCATACAGCTTCCTAGTACAAACAAGAAAATTCTTAGAATAATGACGTTTTCTAAGAATTTCCCCTCAGAGTTAAGACTAGGTCCTGGTAAAGACAAAAGTTGAAGCTGAATGACCGTAAATGAAACGCTACAGATTAGATGGTACATGGATAATGTTGGTCGATCTCGTTAGAGATGCGCTCACATCTCCACCCAACACAATAACGCTGTAACGCCAGAAATGAAAGTGGCCTCAACACTAAGATATTTGGAAAAATGCAACAGTGCAGCAGTGATAACTTCTATAGACTGGCCAGCAATCACAGAAATTGATGAAAGCTGAGCCATTTTTCAGACATCCATCCATTCATCCATCCATTAATATCAAATAGATTACATACTAAAATGACCAACATGGTAAATAAACTTAAGCCAACAAATATGACAACTATCAGCATGTGAGCAGGCTACTGCACAAGTAGGCCTGAGTTTTCAAACATTTTGTAGGCTACTTTTAAAGTATGACTTACAATTTATTCAACAGAGATGTTCATTAATCCTCATTAAGCCTTTAAACACATTTATCTGTTATTCTAACTGGACTTCCTACATTCTTTTTCATTGTCTCACTGGTACCTTAAACAACAAACTGCGCCGAATCCCTGCTAAGAAGCTAATTAGAGCCAGCAGAGAAGCTTGCTAGCATCTAGTGCTAGCTTGGCTTCCCCTGCTGTTCACGTGACCCTACTGTAATGCTGCTGTATGGGCTTTACTGCTTTTTCCTTTGCAGAGGACAAGTTCATCTGTAGCATTGTGACGGGCAGCTTGAGATACAAGGAGGAGGTGGAGTTAGATTAACGTTGGATGTGTTTTTCTTTAAAGGATGTGGTTGTGATATGTTCTGCGTACATTTACACCTGCATTACTATGTATTTCCTGATGCAGATAAGCTATTCAGATACAGATCACATGTTAATACCAGGTGGAAATGGTGTCTCTGTCCTGACATAAGATCTGAAGCTATATTTTTGCTTTATTTCTTAACATTACTGACCGTTGGTTAGCCAGGGTAATGCAATGCATTTGCGACCCCCTGTTTCTCTCTCTCTCTTCTCACTGGGCATTAGATATCTACTTGCAACACATGACATGCAGATGAAATTCAAATTAAATTAGATTTGAAAACAAAATAGCCAAACCCTAACCCCACCCAAGCCTGAAGCTATGAATATGCATGAGAACAGAATGAGATGACAGGAAGGGCAGGCAGAGGAAAGACAACTTTGTAGAATACATTTCTCAGTGATGGTCCATGTGAATTACAGGTATAAATGCATGGTCTCATCCGTGAAATGGTTGTAATTTGGTAATGAGGGTGCATTGCAGTTACTTTGAGATAGATGTCATTCCCAAAGACATTCTAAGGATATTAGATTTGACACAAACAGCAAGAAACAGTAGAGCCCAATCAGAGCAACAATACAGGCTCAAACTGAAAGGAACAGGAGTTTGTTGTGTTAAGGCCTAAATCTGACCAAGCGGTACTTATCTCATGTCATGTCATCAGAAGCAAACAGTGATATTGTGCAGGGGTGACAGCCCCCCCACTAACCTCATCCCCACTGCATTCCTCTACTGATACGATGGTGATGGATCAGTGAAGGTTACAGTCCATTCTCTGCTTAAACATTAATATCATGACAAACCCTCCCTGCAAACACACCTGCAGCTCAAAATGCAATCCTAAACTACATTTGTCGGTGGATGATGGTTTGATTGGTGGATTGATGATTGGTTGTTTTACACCAGTATTAAACCAATAAATCAGATATTAGGCAGAAAAGAACCATACTGGTCATTAATTAACATGTTTTAAGAAGGGAACAGAATCCACTAATTCCCTTAAAATGCCATTTAACTTTTTTAATATTAAGATTGAGGTGGAATGTACATGGTAGAGGCAACTCTGCATTTGATCCATAATGCGCCAAAGGTGGACTCACGCGTGAATGTTGCTCATTGTCCTCAGTCTGCCCTTACATTTATGATAAAAGGGTTTAACCCTTGGACCCTGAGAGGAACATTAGCGTGAAAAACACATAACATCTGCAATTAACCTACTTTATAAAGTACCATCAAATCAGTGCTTTACAAGACAAATACAACATGAGGAATTATATATCTTTATTTAGCTTTTATATAAAGAAAGCATCATTATGATTACATAATATGATATCTCTTTTTTCACTCATCTCCAGGCCAAGATAGGCAGCAATAACACAGGGTATAGCTGTAAGAGATGTAAGGAAGGTGACATATACATATACATATAAAGAACAGAAAAATACATGAAATCACAACAATCACACCAAAAATCAGTCATAATGAATCAGTCTTTTGTACATGATTATACTTAATCTGACATTCCTTAGAATGTAATGTACAGTGCAACTCAGGATCTTCACCATGCATGGACTGTGAAAACTGATGAAATCTTTTTTATTTGAAGTTCTGAAGATCAACATTTCGGCACACTGGCTTCTGCAGGATCAGGACAAAAACATACAGTGTAAACACTATTATATGCTTTGGTCAGTATTAAAGCTGGAGAGCAGAACTTTTGTCTCCTTCTTCTGGCAGTGAGGGTAATTACTTGAACATTGTCGGTGTGTCGTATGACGTATGCCTACAGGGGAGCTCGCCCCCATCAAATTTCCACAGTTCCAAGACAATAATCCATTATTTAGGTAGAGTTAATGCACTCAAGCATTAATGATGATTTGGTAATGGGCAAAAATATGAAGAAACACAGCTATTGTCTATAAAATAAAGATGCTAGTTATTGAAAACTTAAAAAGATTGGTCAAAATTGATGCATTGGGGCTGTGAAAACTTGACTTCTAGATCCATAAATGGTTTATCCTACAGTTCCCATTATGCACCATTACAGCATCCTTCACTAGACATCATCAGGGTTATTTTCTCAGAGTCACAGAAGACATTATACAACTGTTTTCATAGGCTGACTAGTACTTCTCATAATGAGTAAACTGATCTTCGTGTATAAAATTGTTGGAATGGCCCTTTAATTTAGCCAAGTGATAGACTAGGTTAAGACTGTGAATATCTGTATATGAATTAAGAATCTGTAGGCAAGGGACAAGATTTTGGTATCAGAAGTGCTCTGGTTTCTGTTTGTAGTCCGACTAGTACTGACCAATCACGTTTGAGCGGGCTTTGGTTGCATGCAGGTAAACAGTCAGTGCGGAGAGCAAAAGAGGCGGAACGCATTGGCCGAAATGCATTCTCGGAACCCTAGAGATGAGCTTTTTATTAGCTTTTTTAAAATGTATCTGCATTCAAATCGTCATCAGACGATAGCTGATGGGTTCCAAGATTGCTAATCAGACTGTAAATAATTACCGACGCACAGAAGAGGAAGTCTTGACCCGAATATCCGTTACCTGGATACCTGCTGGCTACACAGGTATGAATGTCATTCTAATGTTTTTCTTTGCCTATGTAAAGCACTTTGAATTGCCTCTGTGTTTGAAATGTGCTATATAAATAAAGCTGCCTTGCCTTGCCTTGCCTTACACTGGAAGCCCTGAAATATTACCCACACGAGATTGGTTCCAAGATTGAGAGTGTGTTAAGTGGAGTTTGATTGTGGGGTTTATCTTTGTCTTTAAAGTTGCCCTGTAGTTCTTCAGGTAATGCTAATGTAGCAGGGTGTAGCCCGGGAGGCTAACCCAGGTACTGTACCATGACTGGAATCTCTGGCTGGACTGTTGAACTGGTACAACAGCATTCTGATGGTGAGCACAGGCATGAATCAGCCATCAGGAGAGGCTGATACACTGCCTCGGCTCATCAAGATGCTGATGAAGTACAATACTTTAGGACGTTCAACTCATCTCCGAGAGCAGTGAGGCCTGAGAGATATACCTTAGATAACACTCCCAATGTCAGCAGGTTTTCAGCTGCTCATGTTTCCTGGATCACTAACAGCCCTGAGGTGCTGCTCTGCTCTTAACCCCTGACCTGCTGTGACCTCTGTGAGGAGGGAGGCAACAAAAACACAACTTCTTCACCCATATTCACCCTCATGTGCTCATCTGGTCAGCAATAGGGCAAGCAGAGCAGCCCAGACACTGTCTTCCACCCTATCTTTCTCCTGCCACCCCAGTCCATCCAGTTCCTCCTCCCAGGCATGCTGGGAGATGTAGTGAAGGTCTCCCTCGGGGGCTTTTCCCAGTCGTGCTTACTGGGAGAGACAGTCTTATTACATTGGATCATTTTAGTTGCCTTGTGGTTTGTGTACAATAGTGGTGCAGTGGTTAGCGCTGTTGCCAGCCGGCCAGTGGCCTTTCTGTGTGGAGTTTGCATGTTCTCCCCGTGTCCACGTGGGTTCTCTCCGGGTACTCCGGCTTCCTCCCACCATCCAAAGACATGCAGGTTAGGTTAATTGATTATTATAAATTGCCTGTAGATGTGAGTGTGAATATTTGTCTGTCTCTATGTGTCAGCCCTGTGATTGACTGGCGACCAGTCCAGGGTGTACCCCGCCTCTCGCCCAATGTCAGCTGTGATCGCCGCCCCGCGACCCTCTAAGGATAAACGGATATAGAGGATGGATGGATGGAACTATACAATTTTCCAATCTAATTCCGAATATATACAACTATAGAAAAGAGAGCATAGATCAGTGAAATAAAGCATATTGCACACCTTGAGTGCATGTACTAAAATCAACGTGGCACTGAAGAACACTTTATGTTTTCAAGAACTGAAAAGAAGCACTATAGAAGTAACAGAGGAAGTAGAAGTACTGTAGCAGTGGAAATAGCAGTAGCAGTAGTAGCACAAATATCTAGAGGTAACAGTAAGTAGCAGCTGCTTTCCTAAATATGATAACCCTGAACCCTACTAATATTTCATTAGAACACAACCATTGGGATGTTGTTGGTTTATCTGTTTGTGTCCATACTTGCAGTATTGTTAAATTTGTTGCATATTTTCGCTGCCTGTATCTGCAGTTCTTTGGGCATTCTTTGTGTCACTGTCCAGAGCAGCTGTCTCATGTGTCCAGTGACTACATTACTGCAGCCATTGCCTTGCATGCTGCAATGAACTCACAATGACTGAATTTCCCCCCAGGAAAGGCAACTTTTTTACGAGTATGGGCTGAGATATTAAGGGAAAGGGAATTAAGGCGGAGCACACTTTGGTAGCTCTTTGACATCCTGCAACAATCAGCCTCGTACGAGCTTGACTACAGGCCAAGAATGCAAACTGAGCTCTCACTTTAAGGGTGCAAGGGTTGACTGGCCTGCAGTCCTGGATGCTGGGTGGACAAAATGTGCAGACTCTCCTGCCCTTCAGTGATCTCTGACAGCTGGATCACGTCCACGTACTGGACTGAAAACACATTGTTCCCCCTGAATCTGAGCCTGCTGCACAGCTCCCTAACATAGCCTTCCCCATATCCAGTTTTTGTGCATAGTATGTGTGTGACATTAATTCACTGACATTATTTTCACTTAGGCCATCTGGCATCTCACATACACACCTGTCTGCGAACCAACATGGAAAGAAAAGCTGTGTGTCCATAGCAACCCAGCCAGGTGAGTGACACTCTGAAAATGTGGACAGCTGTTTATGTTGCAGTGATACTATGCGGATGAATATGCGCAGGTATAACGTGAAGAAAACAGGAGTTCATTCACGCCTTTGTTAGGCCCACAGTCCACATTCCCCAGGGAGGTGTGACCTTGGTGACTTTAAGGTGTGTCTGGCTGTCACCAGAGTCTCATTATCTGGAGGAGGTGGGTTCACTGCTGGTATGACAAGTATGACACATACAGCTTTATATGCATTGTTGCTCAGGGTGGTGCAATACTGTGGTGGAGTCCTTGAGGTGACTACGAGTGTTGTTTTGTGGTACTGTGTTCCATGGCTCTTCCTGCAGTGTGTCTTCTAGTTATATTGCTCTGCCATACTTCTGACTCAACTCTGACTGTCCCCTAAACTACTGTCTTGTGTAGCTTAAAAGTTCGAGAAAAATATTTGAAACCCACACAGGCTACAAAATAAAACACCGACATGGTTGGTGTCATTGGAAACTGTGAGATCTTGACTAGAGTTAAAAAGTTGTGTTGTCTTGTACACTGGCAGGGTTGACGAGATGAGTCCCATTGAGACTACCAAGTGACGTACTATGTCAAAGCAGCATGTTTGGTGGGTCAATACCACACATGTGAGGAAGCAGACAAAACGGCACAGGGTGTGGATGTCATTCCAGACTCACCTGGCAGCTCAGGTGTGGCCAACAGAGTTTACTCTGTGTGACAGACCAAACTGAGAAAGCAGCAGAATAAACACTGCAAACAATGCACTTTGGGTTATTTGGTAATCAGTAGCACACAGCAGTAAAGTGCCTTCTTGTTTTCTTCCACAAATTTGATTTATACTCCCATCACTGTCAGTGTTCTAACACATTGAAGACACTTTTTTTTTTACATAGTATACAATATCTCTCTCTGTTATTCATTTGCTTTTTAATGATACAGTGACTTTTGCTGTGGGTATTCATGGTCAACTCTGTCTCAGACAAATTGTAAATGTAATGCCACCCAGATTTGTTTTCCTTTTTCACCATAATATTAATAAAAGAAATGTATCTTTAATGTACGTATCTGCAAAGTCACAAAATGTTCATAGTAAATGTTTCTGGAAAACATTCACAGATGATGTTCTTTATTTGCTTTCCTACAATATCTGCTTGTGGCAACAGAAGCAACATTATGTCAAGGCTACTCCAGTCACTTGGTTAAGGTTAGAAAAACGTTGTCATCTTGGGGACAGGGCTGTGACGGTCCTCAGAGAAGTGAAATTACCAAAGAAATACAGTGATGTGTGTGGAATATCCAGAATGACCAGGACATTGTTTCTGGAAAGTTTTTTTTTAATGTAATTTTTAATGCTTTGAGCTGCACAAATGAGAGGCAGATATCTCAAAACACTGGAACCTATCTTCACTTCCCGATACCTCAAAGTGAGAGAATATGTCTGGAATTTGGGTGAAGTGAGCCTTTAAAGGAGCAGTTCCTCTGAGCTATTTGCAGCAGAATGGTTTCACCGTTATTGTAGCAGGGTGTGTGCAGCAACAGCCTCTCAATGACAGGAGTGTCCCACTCTTCAGGTTTAAAACAAACATGTTGGCACCGTGGTGTACACACACATCTATGCAGGCATTCATACAGACAGACACTCACTCACACTGACACACACATCAAAATGATGCCAAACCCTTTGCTGCTTAGCATTACTAAAATAGTCTGTTGGCAACCAAGTGATTACCCTAATTAACTGTGCTCAGGTGAGGACACACGTATCGCTCTGTGATGCGACATAGTAACACAATAAACAATATCATTATTCTGAGATGGCTGGATAAGTCTGATGATGTTCTATATTTTTCTTATCGTCAGCAAATTACATGAAAAGATGCAAACCAACAGTGAATGTATCCACTAACAAGTATTGTGTGTATCACAGTCTGATAGATCTTCTTCCTCTGTGCCATAAAACTGTCAAAATCAATGAGCCGCTCTGTTGCACTGGGTGACATGTTTCTTCATCACCATGAACACACACACACTGTAGTTTATTTTGACTCAATCCCACATCCACCGTCCTGCTGCCCCAAATACTCACTAGATCACCAAATGTGGATTCATCCGCCGCTGAAAATAGTCCCCAGTTTCCTCCTGTTTGATTAACGTTTGATAAAAACCACAGTGACCAGCTGTTTTAGGAAATTACGGAGCCTTTTTTAAAAATGAAACTATATATTTGTGAGCCATTTCAGTAATAATCAATGGGCTTGGGACCGAGTGCCACAAAGTGTATTTTGATGCATATCTAAATCCAATGATTGCAAAAAAGTTTTTATGCTAGGCTGAGGTGGAAAAGTTGATGTACTGATTAAAAACTCCTAATATTCATGTGACAGTAATTGATGGAAACTTGCATTCATTTGCATTTTCAATTGTCTGTAAATTCGGTTCAAATTTGCGCTACATTTGGATGGAAACCTGACTACAGACAGGGTAGGGAAGTTGGAAATGATTGAGTACTGAGTGTTCAGACACTGCATTGTCACAGAAGAAGTCCCAACACCGGATAACGCTCTGGTTTTGGACTTTTCCTGGGATTTGAAAATAGGAAAAGTATAGACTGGTTTTTAAGCATACAAACAACATCTAAAGCCTGTTAAATCACAAAGTTCACTATAGGAACTAGCCTAACCCAACCATACAGAGAATAACACATGCTTCTGATACACTGCATCGTATCGATTTATCGGATGTCAAATAGAATTCTAACAAAAGAAAAATGAGAAATAAATAAAGATAATCTATATAAAAGTCATCTATATCCAGACGTAAGAAGTATGCAAAACAATCTCTGTGTTTACAGGATACGGGAACATGCATGATTTCTGTGTGTGTGATGGTGTGTGTGTGTGTGTCTGGGGAAACCCTGGGACCAGCAGAAGCTAAAGCCCCCAAAACCCTGACAAAGCCCATCTGACAGGAAACTGCTGCTCTGTCTGTCCCGACTGTAAGCCTTACAGAACCATCCCTGGTTACAGTCTGGGGCCAAACCAACACCACACACACATACTTTGTCACTATACTTGTGAAGACATTGCATTGTCTTGCATTCAGCCTTAACCTAATCATAAATCTACCCCTAACCCATTTAAAAGAATAGTTCAACAAATTTGGGAAATACGCAATTAATTTATTAATTGCTCAGATCTGGGAACAGAAGATCTGGTTAAAGCTGCACTGATCAATATTTTTATATTCACAATGGATCAAATGACTGTGTGTAATGTGAAAGGTGTTGCTCGTAGTGACAAACCCACAGAGAATCACCAACTCTACAGTTCCCGTCAGCTCTGCGAAGCATTTTAGCCTCTTTTAGCTCATTGTTTTGGTTTCTGGCCTGCAATTGCCACTCTGATCAGCCTAGTCCCCAGCAGCCGCAGGCAGCTATTTTACCCACTTCCTGCTTCAACCTTGACCCACCGCACCCAGCGAAGTTGGGCGCATACAGTTTTTCTATTCAATGAAGGATTATTACTTATATTTTGATTGTTTCCACTTTCCGTTTTACCTAAACAAATGGTTTTGATAATCTGGATAAACTGTTTTATCTACAACCTGACTTATCAACTGGCTGCTTGTGTTTCTTGCCATGTCAGACTTTATTGTAGCGGTCTCAGCAATGACTCTGGTCAATAAAAATAAAGACCTAGGTTCTTATACATTTGAATGATTTGATGACTAGTGTATTGGCTCCATTTTGGTACAACAAACTCTTGCTTACTGCGGACTCCTCTGGAACATTTGAGTGTTTAGTGCCTTGCTCAAGGTCAAAGTCACTTATTCACTTCTCCATGTTTCCCCCTTTTGATCTTGGGGATCAAACCAGTCACCTTCCACTCAAGCTGGGATGACTGTGTGCTGTATAAAGTGAGAGGAGCCACATCACATTCCTACACTTCCCCTCCCCGTCTCTGAACACCTGAAACCTGACAGCGTCTGAGCTGAAAGAACTGCACCTCCAACTGGTATGTCATGTGAGCAGTGTGTGTGTGTGTGCGTGTGTGTGTGTGTGTGTGTGTGCGCATACCTATACCTGTTTGTGTGAACCTGCTTGGCCAGATCTAGCCTTTTTTTTTGAGTGTTAATTTGATTTCCTGTGTCTGACAGTCACTCAGTGTGAAACAGAGAGGGGAGGACACGCTCTCTGTTAGCCTCTCTCCTCCCCTCCCAGCCCCAACCCACAGGAGAGAAACACTGTAGCCTCTTCATCAAACATGACTGCACTGCAGTGGCACCTAGAGAATGCACTATAGGTTAGTGCTCTGCAGGATATGCCTGGGGTGAAAAGTGAGGAGTAGAGCAGGAGAAGGGAAGGAGAAAGAAGACAAGAGCCTTCTATCCTGATCAGAGTAAGAAGTGAAAATCAGTGCTGTAGGAGTTCCATTTGATAGGTTTGTCCAGAAGAGGGTGCTACATATCCAGCAGCCATTCTGCCTGAGCTGATTACAGGAAGGCTCCAGCTAATTCATTTGTAAGCCTATTTAGAGAGTTTTGTAGCTGATGAGCTCCCCTGAAAACAGAATTTGTGAAATTTTGGGGAGGGTCTCTAAATACTGACAATATGCTATTTTTGCCATGCATTTCTATTTTTGTGTATCTTCATCACCATGCTGTAAAATTAGGCTATTATTTATGTATGATTCTTGAGGGTGATTCATCACTAATTCACTTTGATAAAGATAAAGGCATTCATGCTACTCTCTCCATCACCATGGAAGCATGGCGGCGCAATATCATAAACTTCACTCACTCAAAGATCAGAAAAAAACTAAGTTTCTTAGTCCCACTCAGTCTGCGTTTTGTAGTCAGCATACAGATATGTCAAAGAGAAGACAAGGAAGCTTACTGGCAAATTTTGGATTTACCAAAAAAATCTAAGCCAATGGACTCTGAAGGGCAACCGGAGCCAAAGGCATCTTCAAACGCAAATGTTAGTTTGACAGCAACCAACTCTGATGCTACACCTGCTGGGACTGCTGTCAGCCCAAACTCAGTCCTCAAGTCTCCCACCCCGCCCTAAAAAGTTAGCTCCCCCGAAAGCCATGGTAGAGTTCGCAGGCTGCCCTGAATAGATCCACTGTGCTCACAACCACAAAGGAACACATGTAAGATCTGTATAAAGATTACTGCATATTTAGCTAAATGTGCACCAGGACTTAGATGATTTTTGAAGTAAGGCAAGGCAACACATTTCAAACACAGAGGCAATTCAAAGTGCTTTACATGGGCAAAGAAAAACATTAGAAGGAATAAAATCAGATAACATCAATTAAGAAAAAATAAAATGAAAGATGCATAAAATGAAATAAAATACATAAAATCAAATAAAATACAGTTACAGTGCAGTAAAAGATGTAGTGGCCAATGCAACAAAGGAAATAAAAGTGCATTAAAGACAACTATGACAATAGAAAAAATGTGCACTGTTTGATTGGTATCAAAGTATGAAAGGGCATGGGATGGGGGTTACTGAAGAATATAAGAAGACAAATTATATTACATTGTTACTCTTTTTGATTTGTTTGTCCCAGATGAAAGCTGACAATTGTAAGGGAAGCATGGAGAGAGCTGTGGCCGATGGTGGACCTAGATCTCAGTGTGAACATGTCCACTGACAGTTTGAGCTTTGGAGACCAAAGACAGCCTGCATCCCAATTCTGATGTCAGAACTGTGTCAGAAATGTTGGTGGTCTCTGCTTTGTTTGTGAAATATTGGATCATTTCACCTCTTTGAGCCACAAACATCTGAGATGTTTAGAGGGGAAATGTCTCTTGGCCCCAAGCAGACACGTATTTTTTGTAAGGTGTCGCAAGCGAAAAAGGTTGGAAACACTTAATTAATACTTAATTCAATTACAAGTACCTCAAGATTGTACTGATGTACAGTACTTGAGTAAATGTATTTAGTCACTCTGTACCTCTGGGTACCACCTTGGTGTGTGTGTATGCTTAGTGCTACGGCCACAGTTTGTTTTGTGCTGCATTTTAAATGAGCAGATGGATGCATACTTGTTGAATGTTCTTATTCCATCATAGCACTACGATTCACCAGACATTCATTGCTCAATCTGACACCTCGAAATTGGGCAGATTGTTACCAAGATCTGATCTTACAACCTGCAAGGCTGCTGTAAGTGTGCAGTGGATAGGCTGGACGAAAATGAGATGTCCTTCTGAATGTTCCTTTTCTCTGGATGACCACCTGAGGGAAAAAGAGTGACCTCTGACACAAGTATAAAATAAGGTTGTGTTAAAACAGGTGGGTTACTGTAATTAACAGGCTTCTCTGCTGTCTTAAAGTCCTGTCAGATGCCAGTCTAACAGTCTTCATGCTCAAGCTGCTGAATATGGGCACTGGGATTCACCACTATAACACTCTTCATTGTTACATACAGCTGCCATAAAAAGTACCAGGAAGTACCAGGTAAACCTTGGAGGCCTCCTTTACAAGTTGATAAAAGGTGAGATGAAAATGAATTTTTATATCTACTGTACTAAAAGGAACCACAACCAAAACCTTAAAGCTGCACTAATCAATATTTTTATATCAACGATGGATGAAATGACTGTGTGTAATGTGACAATGTGTCACAAGGGATTATGATGTTTGCCATAACAACTTTATAAAAGTATAATATGTTACATGTTGAGTTTTCAGCTTGTCCTGCTGCTCCCCATAAGAGTGATTTATCCACACCTTAAAGGTGGGGTAGGCAGTATTGTTTGGTGTCATAGGACAAAAATTCCATAATAACCGTCCAGCATATTGTAATTCAAGTGGTCTGAGAGAAAACCTCTACCTCTGCCCCTCCTCTTAGCTCTGTTTTCAGGATTCAGAAAATCTATCCTGTGACGGCAGACTTTGACCAATCACAGGTTATTTCAGAGAGACGGTGCGTTCTTATTGGCTGAGCTACAAATGCAGATGCGTGTGCACGTCCCTTCAGACGGTGAAAGCCTGATTCAATGGCGGAAAATCCTGCTGAAAATCCTGCAACTTGTGAAGAATTTCAGTGCAGCGTATAGCACAAAACAACACGTCCCGGCTCCACGCGGAGCTTCAGCTCATTATGTTCGATGCCACGGCGCTCGTATCGACGTGGCAAAGAGGCGTGATGACAAACAGTGGGGAATAACTTTTGAGGGGGGGCAGTGGCGTGTGTGTGTGGTGTGGTGTGCTAGCCTCTCATCCTGGAAGGTTTTGCATAGGTTGCACAGATTTTGCCTACCCCAGCTTTAATCATAATAATACACAGGCACGTATCTGCTATGAAAAAACCCAGATAAAAGCTAGGAATTAATTCTCATGCTAAGACAAAATTATGAGTTATCAAACATGCAATATCTGACCACTCTAGCCTCTTTAAGTAAAAAAAAAAAAAAAAAAGTAATCATTTTGACTTCATTTTATTTTTTTCATTCCATACATTTAATAATTTTTTTCTTTTCCTGGTGGAAATGTGTCTCCATAAAAATAAGGTAAAGGTACACTGCCTGATTAAGTTTTAGAGCTCACACATAAGTTGTAAAAACATCAGCAGCATCATGTGAGATAAGATGCAGTGTGACTCGGTGATGAGTGACCAAAAGGCAACAGTTACCGTATATACATATATACATATACATGCTGTAGGTGAGGCTGTGTGTATGGCAATGGCTGCTATAGTTTTAGGGTTGATAATTATTGTCAATTGCTGAGGAGGTCAGGTTTGAGGGAGTGACATCTTGGACATGACTGGATTAGCTGATTAGCTCTTGAGTTCCTGTAATAGCAGATGTAAGATCCCAGCTCCCTGTCCCCAATCCTATCTGCAGCCATTACAAGTCAGAGAGTCAGAGCGCTGATGCTCGGCTCGAGGCTCATTAGCCTTAGACCTCCACTGTGGGATTAGGATAAAAGGAGGATTAGAGTGCAGACACCCTGATGATGTTTTACTAACTCCGTCTAGTCAGGCTATGATGATCCTGATGTGTGATGTATGTCAAGGCGTCATTAATTCACCTATTATTATTGAGACCTTATGATTACTGTGGGTCAAACAAACAAGAGCATTGTTGTGAGAGCACAAAGTTCAAGTTTAATAGTCCTATGAACTGCATTTAAAAGTAAACTATGTGGTTACATGTTTGTATTCTCTGTCCTTCAAGTATAACAAGACCAAAGGTCTTAAGTCTCAGTGTCCACTACAGCTATAGACCACTGCACCGCTTCAAAGGACATCTTTTGTCATCCTGGCATCCTGACCAATATCCAACCCCCAATATAACATGCATATATATGTACACAGATGCTCATCAGTTTTAAGAAAGATAAGTTAAATAACATGGGCTCATTCTCAGTCACTCAGAAGGAAAACCAGGTGCTTTGTAGATTTACAGACAAATGATTAACTTAAACAATGAATACAATTAAACAGGCTAATATGTCAAGTGAATTTCTTTCATTTTCTTCTTAATTAAAATGAGCTCCGATTTAAGGTGTACAGGGACAGAGAAACAAAAAACAAAACAAAAAAAGGTTGCAGGCATTTTAATGGGGCTGTGCAGAGAGCACCACCTGCAGGTCTGACTGCTCTGACAGGCACTTTCTTGTCTTTTTTTTCATGTAGGCCTACACCATGGATGAGTGACCCACGTCACATATAATGTTGGAAACGTGCAATCCCACAGTGGATAGATCCAGTCCTGAGGGCTGAAATTTACCTGCAAATCTTTCTATGGCTTGCTCTGACTGTTGCTATTTTTCTGATTGCTGACAGACACAATGGAGTTACAGAAGAAAGCACGCGACAGATGGGCCGACGACCAAGTCCAGGCCTTATTGAGCATTATTGAGCTCCTCCATGCTTACTGTTGTTGTAGTGTCGCACAAATAATGATGCCTGTCCACCACTTTATATGGCTTGTTGTTGTAAAAACAGCCGTCGCTTTTCATACGCCTGCGAACCAATTTGCCTAATCTTCGCGGATCTTTTCTGCAGTGGAAACGCAGACAACAACGGACTGAAGGAACCTTTTAGTTCCTTGAAAAGTAGTTCCTGGGACTAAAAGTTCCAGGTACTTTGGGTGGAAACCCGGCTTTAACAACCGGCAACTGTGAGCTGTCATGTCCTTAGCTGCGGCATAACTGCATATAGAGTTTTTAATACGCTGATTCTGATATTTATTGCTTTTTTCTTCTTTTTGAAAACCTAACATAAAACGTAGTTAGCGTAAATTAAATCAATTAATGTGGTGAAACGTACAAAAAATGAACAATGATCTTGCGGCACCCTTGGCCCCTTGCCGCCGCACCCACTTTGGGAATCACTGCACTAGAGTGTTAAAAACGTCCACAATAAAAAAATGTTGGATGAACAAACAACACACTGATGATTTTGATGTTTTTATAGGCTTGATAGTACTGGGTCAAAGTGAATGTTGACAGCACAGCGGTACTAAAGGTCATGGCCAGGGTCACCAAAACCTGTAGAAGAATTATCTGTTGGGGACAGGGCTGTAGCCAGGATTTTAGAAATACTATTCTCATTTAAAAGTACTTTACATATACAGTAGATATTTGGATATTAGGATATTTATTATGAGACTGTAACTGTCAGTGGCCCACCTTTAAGTACCCTACCACACAGCTACTTTTTCTCCAGACAAATATTAACAGGCTATTTGTCATTTCGCAATGTTTTAATAATATTTGTTATAATGCTCTTTCAAAGCCTTGTCCACACTGCCAGGAATGACTGAAATGCGGAATCCTTTATTTGTTTGTTTTGTTCACCAAAAGGGAGTGTAAAAAATACTCGAATCAGCATTGTTGCTGTCTAAGAAAAACAACACGAAAAATGCCTTTAACTCCAAATTGATGATGTGATTTTGAATTTTTCATAAAAACTGAAAGATGAAGAGTTCCTTAATGGGCTGAGAAAATTCAACTTCTTAAGCTAAATAAACCATTTAAAACACACTGGGTTAGCTAAAAAAATGCATTATCACAAAGATTTAAATCGAAGGTATTTTCTTAGCTCATGAAAAGTTGATGTTTTGGAGATGCATGGTTTCCACAGGACAGAGGTGTGGTATTCCCAGAAAAACAATTCTGAGAACACGACTTGAGTGTCCTCAGCTCCGACCTTGTCTGGGAGCTGTGAATGGAAAATGGACAGTGGTGGATCTTGGTCTTCTCACCATGAGCACTTCCTCGGTTTACAGCTCTGATGACGTGTGAGTGAACTGTTTCTGAGCTGCAGCTCTGACTCCTAATGCTCCTAAATCTGATGCTCTTTCCAAAGACAGTGGGATGGTAAACGGTCCACAGCAGGGATCAGCTGGGTACCTGACGGTGTCCTCAGAGGACGCCCAGCGGGCAGCTGCCCTCCAGGGTGCCAGCTTGGTTAGAGAACAGGAAGAAGCTGCTGTAAGTGAAAAATCCCATCCAGTATGTTTGTCTGGAAAACAAAAGAACTGGGTTAGCGGTAGTGCTTACAAATTGACATGAAATCACTTTACACAGTTTGACTGACAAGTGATCTCTGGGAAGTGTAGTGCAAAACAGATTTTACATGCTTCATGTAAACAGACTATAACTGTCAGTGGCCCACCTTTAAGTCCCCTACCACAAAGCTACTTTTTCTCCAGACAAATATTAACAGGCTATTTGTCATTTGGCAAAGTTTTAATAATATTTAAGGTAAATGCATGATATAGATTACTGCAAGTGTTGTAATGTAGACATAATTTATATAAGGTTAGTTCAACTATAATGCTGACAAAATACTAATAGACTGCTAAAGTAGCTTCATGTCTGATTTAGAACCACTTTGTGTAGTTAAAATAATAAGACTCCACTAGTAAGAATCAATCATTTACTAGGCTATTTCTTAAAGCTTTTGCTAATATGAGCGTGTAAACAGTGGACGGATCATATTTGCACATTTTCTTGTGACGGGTGACAGGTCGACTAACGTTTCTTATATCCAAATATGATTGCATAGACTATTATTAACCATGTAATGCACTTTTATTTGTTTCAGAAAGGGTGACGTAAGCCTTTCTACCAGAAAGCCCTGAAGGCAAACTTCTTCCACGTGTGGTGGCTGTGACAAGGGAAGTCTAGGAGGGAGGGGCAGGGGCCTGTGCGGTCTCAAATGCAGTTGTCGGGCATTACAACACGCTTTGGTAACTCCCAAGGCCCCTGGTTGGACATGGACATGATAATGATTACGTCCTTACACTTTTGCTCTTGTGTTTCCTAACTCTTAAATACAGAATATCCCTGTTACCCCATGCACACCACTTCAACATGGGGAGAAATCCAAAACTCCACAGGCCTGCTGTGCCTATTTACGGTTGTTAAGCTGCGACTGAACAATCAGAGGGAGGGGTTCAGTGAACGGTTAATTGTTGGTGAGTAAGTGTTCTTCTATATGACACTTACATGACTTATATGATATATATTATGTATAATATGGACCCTTCTACTCCATCTTTACCACCACCGAGACACTATTGTGAGTGTCCAGAACAGCTGTATCACTGGGAGCTGTGAATCTGACTGTAAGACCCTCTAGCAAAGAATGATGACAGCTGAGAGGATCAGCTGGGTTTCTCTCTCTTCCAGTCCGTGCATCTACGGAGAAGGATGTTTATGAAGGGCCTCCAGTATCATAAAGGAGTTGTTCTACCCTCATGGCCAGATTAATGCGTTTGAGGGGCCCTGGGGCAAAAGTTTCTGCAATGTGTGCAATGCAAACAGAAACTTTCCAAATGAACAATAGTTGCATGTTCATTTATAGTGTTTTTTTTTCCAATGAAGGAGTAGATGTAATTTTAAGATATTCTAACTAATTTAACTTTTGTTGTGGAAAAACCATATCAGACATACATTATAATTCCAAGCAGAGTATTTGTATATGTCCTAAAACATGCGTGGAGAGATCTTTAAGAAATAACAAAGTCCAGCTTTAGTGGTGCATATTCTTTAAAAAAAACCCAGATTTAATCTATCTAATTAACTGCAGTATCACCAACCAACTGACACTGTGATCCAGACAACTGAGTTCATACCATGTCACTCAGTGGCGTCATAAGGTTAAATAAGGTGACTGGCTGGTAGCAGGTAGACTTCTGCCCGTGCATCGTATACGTAGTCTACCGTTTTTCATAATTGGACCTTGAATGCAGCAGCACTGATCCACAGGAGTCAAATACACAGCACCTGCTGTACGGACAGTAGGGACAGTGGGAACTGTCAGAACTGTGGTGCGGCTGAAGAGACATTGATATTTTGTCAGACAGATGGGTTGAGGTCAGTCGGCAGGAAAAAGTCCACGTGTCGGTCAGATTAGAATCGGGCAGACAGAGCGTCCCGTTACCGGCGAGCAGTGTCCGTCTCATTGATTTGAAGGGGAATGAATGCTGACACATCCACGCCGTCAGCGAAGGCACGCGGCTAGGCTGGCAGCGCGAGGCCAGTTGGAGAGCGGGCAGAGTGATGCGTTTCTGGGACTCGGGCGCTTTGTTTCTACTCTGAAACTTCACAGCGGCAGCGTGGGCAGCTGAACACCTGGACCACATTTGGATAATATGTCTCTGCTGAAACAGCGGGGGAGAGAGCTCGAGCGTTTCGACGGACTGTCGCTCATTTACTGGTGCGTGACAAGTGAGCAAGTTTGGGTTCAAAGCCGGCGCGTGGCTTTCGCTGTGGGAAAGAGAGCATGCAATACAAAACTTAATTACGAATCTGGCAAATTATAGCTATGTTTCCTTAACCATGACTGAAGACCTTCCAGATCAAAATGGTTCTGCTGATAGATTCGGCACACATAGCCAATAAAGATACGCTGTTCTTTTAATCAAATTCGGCTCACTTTTTTTTTAGGTAGGCTAAATAGCTACAGAGCGGTAGGCTACAACTATGGTGGGATAATCACAAAGTCGGTATTATTTAAAATGTCGTAGGGGTATTTGCCGAATTGGCCAGACCTTTGTGATTTATGATATACAGTATCCTCAGTGTTGCTTAAATATGTATGTAGCCTAGCTTTTTTCTTTCTGAAAATGGTCATATTTTTAAACACAATTCCGTTTCACCTGATAAGGAATGTGCGGTGTTTGTGTGTGTGTGTGTTTGTGTGTGTTGGTGTTCATGGGGGTGACATAACGGTTCAGGTGAGGTGACTTTGACTCTGGATTTTTTTTTGACACTTTGCACACAGCTATTTAAAAATGTGGTGTTTTGGTTTGATTTCTTTGCCTATTTTGGTTTTTTGTATTACTACAAAATAACAACACAAGATGAACAGCTTCAAGTATTTCAAAACTAAAGGAAAAAGGCAATTTACTGCTAGGCCTACTGTAGCAGTGATTGTAGCACCTGTCCTTTGTACCTGTTTCAATAACAACTCAATGTAAAACCTTGCAGATTAATCATGTTCACCTCATATGTGCAGTTAGATTAAAGTATTTAAAGAGTGGGCTTTTAAAATTACATTGACAAAATTAAGCAACATGATGCAATGACAATAACTTAATGATTTATTATTATTATATATAATCACACCATTGAAATGCCATATGGCATTACATGACACAATGGTCAGGGACAAATAGAAAATACATTTAGCATTGATAAAGCAACAGCTAGACTGATCACCTCTCTCATAGGAAAACAATGGAAGAGTTTTCCAAATATAAATAGATAAATAAAGACGAAATGTGAATGATCCCATGGGAAAGTAGGGCAGTTTGGAGAGGGCGAGTTCATTTTGTTCTTGTGTTCTGTCCCGAGGGGAGGAGTCAGTCAGCTAAATGTAGGTGCTGAGTGGACTGTTGGGGCTGGGTCAGCCAGGAGCGCTTAAAAAAGGCAAGCTGAAGGGAGGTGATATAACACTGCTGGGCGCCCCCTTCTCTGGATGACACCCGTCTTTTGGCAGCCGTCTCTACCACAAACAGAACCCCTAAAGTTTCCCTCATGATTCTCTCCTCCCAGAAATTACCCGAGCTCTGGGACTACTTTCTGATTTACGTCTCAGGAGCCTTAGAGTTTAATCCTGACAGCCAAGACGTAGACTTGGGACTGTTTCCTCTCAGGATGAACCCCACCATTAAGACCAGGTACGTGTGACACAGGGAGAGTCAGCAGCAGTGGTGTAGAGGGATCCTTACTTATCTGCTGAGAAACTGCTCCTTTAAATCGCTGCCAGCAAAGAGGTCAGTTTGTCTGGGTTGCTTGAAAATCTGCTGTGAGGAGCGTCGAAATAAACTTAAACCTGCACTTAGACATGAAATTGATGTATTTCACTGGTAAAGTTGAGTGACATTCAGAGAACAGCAGAATGAGTCATATGTGGAAAGCGCATTTGTCACTTTACATTAAAGTCTAAATTTTGTGTGATTTCACACTCTAAAATTGTACTGTTTTGCAGGAGTACCAGAAACTGGTTTAAGTGTGTACCATTAAGTAGATGCCCCTCTGTGGTTTGTACTTACTAATGCAGTAGTAAATAAAAAGATTGGTAAACTCATAGATTCATATTGAAAATTGTAACAAAAGCAGCACTCTTTGAAATTACTTGATTTAGGATAATCCTTAAAGATAATCCTTATACACTGTAAGTTACTCTGCATTACTTGATAATACCTAAAATGATATATTCTTAGTGTTAAAACTCCGTTTAACATATGTAAATGTGACTAAGATAAGTCCGGTGTTCACAGAAGGTGGGTAAGGAAGGAAGTGACGGCGTGGAATGGAAATTATTCATGGTAATCTTGGCTTATTTCTGAATTTTTATTGACGCAATGCGTAAAGAATACACAGCCTGCCCTGTAGTCACATATCTGTCATTCAAAATGAAAGCCATAGTTGAATAGTTATTGTAGGGTTGTTTGGCTGCAGTAGTGGTTATACAGTATATGAAACCATAATGACTCAGAGTAAAGTGTCTGATTTGTTAAAAACAACCAAAAAGGCAAATGTTAATGTTGAGAGCACTGTGTCTGTTAAAAGGACTGTTCAGCATTGAAGATTTGGAGCTTTCTTAAATTATCATTACAGCAAGGGTTTGCTATGTGTGGTCTGTGATCTGCCGGGGTGTCCCCTACAAAGTGAAAAATAATTTCTGGTCTGATGATAGTGGTCTTATTTTAGGATGGCATTAATCATTAGCCAAAAAAATTCACCAAATTTGCTTTCGTACCTGGTGTTTGGTCTGTGTTGCCTTTTAGCTCTGCTTCGTTTCGTGTTTACAGTGACTTATTACAAATGAACCAAGAGGAGTAAACATGGAGTCTTATGGACTGACAGGGAACCCATTCATTGGACAGTTTTGATGATGTCATTCTGCATCATCTGCACTACATGCATGTATCAAATTCCTGTGGCTGACAGCAGGTCGTGCTGCACTTTACCTGATGTGTTTATTCATCTTCTCAGGTGTGACAAAGAGCTCATGAAGAAATAACTGATTACAAGCATTAGTAGTTGAGACAACTTTCTGGTACTTGTACTTTGAACTCTATCAATAGTATAATGCCAAAGGGTGCAATTCTTAAGAACCATAAATGAGGACAGCTGGAATTGGATTAAAGCATTCACATGGATAATCTGCTTAATGTCCATAAGTTTTATTCTGAGTTTGAAAAAAAGTTTATAAAGAGATACATAGAGCATGAATCACACACTCCTGCTGCCAGCACAGATCAAACAGGACGTTAAGGCAGTGAGACAGATGGTGCACTGCTGAGTGCAAACACCGTTCTTTTCTTTTTCTATCTCTGTCTCTTTCACTTCAAAAGCAAAATATGAATTTTGCTTTTGGCACTCGATGCTCGGGCTGGACAGAAGCATCAGGCCAATATTGGCCTTTTGTTCAATTTCAAATATCAGGCTGTCAGTCTCGCTCACCTCTGATATGATGGCAGGAGTTTCCTGCTTCCTATTTTTCTATCAGGTGACTCATATAAAGTTACATGTGTGTTGTGGGAGGATTTGACTCAGCAGCCAGTAAAACCTAAAATTTAGCTGACCCTGTCTCAGATTAAAAAGGTTTTCTGGAACAGACCCAGCTTGTTTTTAGGCTAGCTTTATTGATAATTGACAGGGGTAAAGATAGAGGGGACGGAGAATTGTAGAATAGCTGGTGTTAAAGGAGGATGGGCTGAATATACTTTGAAGGCACTGGTAGACTGCAAGGGAGGACTGACAGGAGCAGATGAGCCTGGCTGAAGCTAGGCCCCTGGGAAAGGAGGAGGTGGTGAATAAGAAGGTTAGCCTGACATTGTCAAACAAATTTGCAAATGCGAATTAGTCTGGAACCTCTCAGTTCATTTTCGATTTCCAAGGGGCATTATCAACGGGCATAGACCAAAATGCTTCTGGACGCAATTGGATCTCCAACCAATCAGAGCAACGAAACATGTGATGTAGCGCTGAGCGAAAGTACGGCAAACACATCTTTCTTATCAACAACAACTTTAAGTGCCGTTGTTTGGTCTTCTTTTAGAGAAAATCGACTGTCCAGTTTGTTTAATACTGATGCGACAGCGGATTCTGAACATTCCACATCAGTGGCAGCCCTCTTGGTTGTTTACTAATATTTGATAATGCCTCAACGGCGCTCCTCTGTACAGTCATCATATCAAACCCGCCCCATATTAGATAAACGGTTGTGATAGGTCGACTGGAAATCTGTCTGAATCTGCCAGAGCAAATAAAACATGAGCTCCCAGATTCGTCTGGTTCCCAGGCTATAAGAAGGTAGAACTGTGGCAGGAATCTGGAGACAAAGGTTAGAAACAGGTCACAGACTGGTTATTAGAAATGGAGCTGAATAGTGAGGAAAACCCTGTTGGAACACTCACAATGATGACTCACTTGATAAACTGACACGGTGGGACAGGTGGGGTTAAGACAATCCAGGAAATTCAGGAGCTCTGTGGAGCAGAGGGCCTACAGAGTGCAATGTTACAATACATCAGATATTTTGAGATGAAGTCTTTTAATGGACCCTGTTGTGTAACCATTTACATCAATCTAAATCATCAGCTTTCACTATAGTTAACTACAGAGTGGCTGTTGCTCAGAAAGTAGAGCAGGCAGTCCATTATTATAGGGTACATGGTTCGATCTCCAGCTATATTGATATTGCAAAAAGCTCTACAAGTATGTCTCTTGATACAGGATTTTCTCCAATTTGCCCCCTCCTGTCATCAGAGTTAAGTAGTTCAGAAACAATTCAGAAGTCTACAGTGCATTATCACACAACTATACCGTAACAATCAAAGCGGGCATGATGTTCACTATGGTGGATTACATAAATCCAGGAAGATTAAAGTGAGCCTATGCAACCTTTGTGTATGTGACAAGTGACATTTACAGGATAATGGTAAATGCTACAAAGTACAAAAGAGTCATAAAGTCATGAACTTACTCAGTAATGACAGTTATACAGCAATACAGTATATCTAAAGTTTGCTCACACAGCTAACATTAGCAACCATAAGTTACTGGTCATCCCATACCAAGAAAGGCTGTAGCAGCGAAACTCCCGAGTGTATTGAATTGTGCAAGTGTGTGTTTCTTTGCTCATGATTTCAACTTTTCGCTTTAAGTCTCTATAAGCTGATTTTCACAGTGAACCTAACATTAGCTAGCTGACATGTATTAGCAAATAGTGCTTGTTCCAGCAGACCTCAGTTAAAAGTTAAAGGCTAAATCTGGTATTTTTAAACCTGGGCTCTATTTTTCACAAATTTTGGGGTCCAAATGACTAATAGTTAAAGTTTCTGAATTGGTCTGGTATATCGCCTCAAGTCAAGGACTATTATATTGGATAACGTGCTATTATATTTATATCTCCCATAGGTGTTTTCTGAAACAATGTAGCTATCAAACTCCATAGTGACTGGGCTGAATATATTGTAACATCTATTTTCTGGCAGTTATTTCTGGCCTTTAGGGTGGATCTTTCCTCTAAATGAGCTTGCAACTCGCCAAAAAGGTTTTCATTGGTATGGTTTCATTAGAGAGGTGTTGTATTGTTTGTTGGTATACATTTTTTTTGGAATGAAAATATTCCACCTTATACTGTCGATCTAGAATATTGACAGCCTTTCTCTAAATACTGGTCAAAACCTCACAGATAGCACATTGCTTGTTTGACTTGATTTTTATTGTGAAACTGACCCCAGGCTGTGAGAGTGGTGGCAGGTGAGACTGGATGCACTCTGACAGGTTATTTACTCGACTCCTGTCCTGTGGAATTCAGACCTCTGGTGGCAACAACCATCACTTTAGTTCTGCTGTGACAGAGGAAAACAGCATGCTCTCATTAAGTCACCTGGCCTTAGCATCTTTCACCTCCTTATCTGGGACACATTGTTATGATGTACATATGTCCTTTGTTCCTTTCCTGTTAATTCAAGGTCATTATTGCATACATTGTAAGTGTAGAATACAACGTGGCAGTTCAGTACAGTACAAAATGTCCTAATTTATTTTCTTTACTTATATCATTACTGCTTTTAATTTTGTGTCTCCACCTAATGTAAACAGACAAATTCTCAAGAGGCATTCTGGGATTCTGGGAAACTTAATTGAAGCAGTAGATAAGAAAACTGTGTGTTTCCTTATCTACTGCTTCTACTGCTGAAGTGTTGACTTAAATAATCAGTTTCAACACTTCAGAACAGAGTAACTCCGTGAAAAGTATCTCAGAGCAGAGGTCTACATTGGTCTAAAATTTTGGACAAAAAGACCTGTGAACAAAACTACCCTAACCCGACATGCATAAATTATAATTTTTTTATGAGAGAGAGACCAGGGGTTGTATTCACGAAACATCCTAAGGCTAAAAGTAGCTGCTTCAGCTTCCAGTCTTTGTGGTTATGCCTCTACCAGCTGTGCACACCTGGAAACACAGAGTCTCTCCAATTCAGATCCTCCTGTCCTCTGTCAGACTGTATTAGGATCATTGGTGAACTGTTATCTTCAGGTCTCTCCAGATTCTCAGTGGGGTTCAAGTCTGGGCTTTGGCCGGGGCCACTCTGGGACATTCAGGGGCCTGTCCTAAAGCCGTTTGGCTGGGTGCTTTGGGTCGTCATGCTAAAAGCTGGCTGATGGCGTTGCCTGCAACTCAGCTTGTCAAGTCACCAGTGGTTTTAGAATGTAAGGCAAGGCAAGGCAGCTTTATTTATATAGCACATTTCAAACACAGAGGCAATTCAAAGTGCTTTACATGGGCAAAGAAAAACATTAAAGATACATAAAATGAAATAAAATGCAGTAAAGAGATGTAGTGGCCAATGCAACAAAGGAAATAAAAGTGCATTAGAGAAATCAGTCATAATATTCCCAATATTATCAGTTCTTTATGATATTTCTTTTGTTACTAATTCTTAAATGTTCTGATTTTTGCAGTGGGATATGAGTAACGACCGTCCTGTAACTGCGCACGTCTTTGAGGCTACCTCACATGTTTGAATTCTGCCAGGCTTCGTGAATCTTAGCAATCTCCCAATAAATCACTTCACACCGTGAAACTTCTAAGGTTTCGTGAATCTTAGTGATCCATTAATAAACTACTTCACACCGTGAAACCCCGATTCAGTGAATCTTGATACCTCTGTAAAGGGGACTCGTCAGTGCCCTTCCAGGTTTTCCTAAACCTTGGTTAAAACCAAAAAGGCTCCAAGCCTTTCAGGAATCCAATCC
>LKNJ01002460.1:81509-101425 GCA_002120245.1 Maccullochella peelii
TGTTTTGAAGGACCATGTCAACTATGAGAGCCTCCTGCTGTAGGGAGGACAAAGGAGTCCTTCCTCCCTCATGTGGCAGTCTTGCAGTTCTACAAAAGGGAACGTGCAGTTCCAAAAATATACATGCAGTAAAACAATGATGGACACCCCCCCACCAGTCTCCTTTATATAGCATTGGCAAAGTAATGTACTGAAAGATCTGTATACAGTAAACTTTCAATGACCAAAAAAACCCCACAAAACAATTACCTGTTCTCTTCTCTGAATCTCCTGATTATGGTGGCCACAGAGAATCTACTGAGATGAGGTTGGACTCTTTGTCCTGCTTCCCTCATCGTCATTCCATGAACTACAACATGGTCTATTACAGTAGCGCGAATTTCATCAGAAATTACTGGTAGTGGGCTTGGTCGTGCTCTTCCTCGTCCACCACTTCTTACACGCACTCTTCCTCTGCCTCTCTGATTGTTTCCATCCATGGTATCAACCTTCAACATTCAACAGCCTATGCACTCTGAACTGGCTTATATTGGTTTCATCATCATTAGCAACAAGTGTGATCAATTTTGAGTCGTTGTGTGTTAGCTGTGACATCTGGGCTTTATTTGTGTTTAACTTTTGCCACCAGTGGTTACCGTTATGCATCACAAGTGCCTCACAGTGCAAAATGTGTTTTAGTGTGCGAGAATGTGTTTAGAATTTTGCAAAAAGAGTCAATGAGATCTGCAAATTGTGTCTAACTAGTTAAAAATTGTTTATGGTTTTGCCAAGAGTGATCGATTCAATAAATGAGTCCAGAGAGTTCAGAGAATGGAGTTTAGTGTTTTATACAATTATGTATAAAACAATTATTTTATGCAATACAGAAAAACTGTATTAAAAGACCCTTGAATGTGGACCCTACCTTTTTCTTATTATATTCTCATTAGATACCTGCATGCATGCTTTGCACACCTTTTAAAAAAAGTTATTTCATGACAATTGTTATTAAGTGTTATTGTAAGAAAATACAGCTGGTTATTTAGCATGTTAGCACACTATGTTAGCATTAAACAGCTAAGGTTGAGCTGAATGTTGCACAGAAACATTTGACCTGTCTATGAAGCTGGATGAAGGGGATCACTAAACTAAGGATTCATGAGATAATGAGCATGAATTTCAATGCCAAATTTCATGGCAGTCCATCCAACACTTATACTCTATATTTCACTCTGAACCAAAGGGGTTGATGAAGTTAGTATTATCCCATGTGCAGACAGAGAATCACATTTTTCTCCTCTCATGCATTCTGCATTGTCGGGGTGTAACGGTATGTGTGTTGGAACCGTATGGTTCCTTGGTTCAGTACGAATACTTATGATATCATACTTCAGTGTAGAGCTGTGTAGAACACTGAGTTGTATGTACATTGGGCAGAAAGTGAAAACTAGGATGACGTATTCTTTCTTTTCCATCCTACATACATCCCTTTTCTATACCTGCTTCCCCCATGGGTGATCATGCAACCCTTTGGTCTTGCATGATCACCCTTTGGTGCTTATGATAACACTGTACTTGGTGCTCTTGTGGTCCTACTTGGTAGCAAGGCCAACTGCAGCCAACCTGTAACAGTCCCTGCCTCTCAAATGAAAGCTGTGTCTTGCTCTAAACTGATTGGCTCAACATCTGTGTCTGTGCTGGTGACCAGAGAGAAAGCTCTGCTTTTAAAAGTCTCTGTGTTGAGCAATCAGTACATTAGTAGGTTCTAACTGAATCTCTGTGGTTTGGAGTTAACTTTCACATCTATGTTCCTTTTCTTTCACACTTCATCTCTTATTTTACCATTTTCTGATAGCTTAATACGGCCCTGAAGGTCAAACCCAACAACATTTCATAAAACACAACGACATTACACAAAACACAACGACATTACAGATTACCGAAAGGGAGGGACAACTCTTCTTGTTTGTGATTGGACCGAACCCAAGTCAATTCAGAGTTTATTCAATGCGGTGCCAGATTGGATCAACCGGAGAAACCGTTTGAGAACGTTGCAGGGAAAAGCTGCAGTGGTGTGATCTGGCCCAAGCTAAACGAAACTGTCATCACAAACAAAGCATTACTTATTTACATTTATTAATAAGAGCATTCACAATATTCACTCAAAATCAGCAGGGGGCTCTCTCTCTCTCTCGTTGACTGTCCCTTCTCTTCCCTGTTGTTTCCCTTCTGTCTGAGGATCGCTACAATGGGGGGAAATGGAATTAGGGCTGAAAGTTCTATTTACAACCATGAACCAAGTGACGTGTTCTACTACTACTACTTGCGATACGCCGGTCTGCAACATTCTGAAACTTGCCAGTGGGTGTATTGTTTCCATAGCAACGACTCTCTGTACTTCCGTTCTAACTACCAGCTTTTCAGGCTTTTTTTGTAGCTGGACATAATTTGTAGTGTCTTAAAATATATGCGGATAGTGATAGTGAGTTACTTGCTACAATTGCATTTCTAGTATTGATAAATGGCGAAAACATAAAAAAAACAGCGGGTCGAGATGACCAGCTGACTTCGCTATGAGCTGATTGGCTGTTCAAACAGGTGATGTGCCTTACATTCTAAAACTGTAATGTTGTTGTGTTTTGACCTTCAGGGCCACCATACTTATCAGAGTGTATTGAGTAACTGCTGATGCAAATCGAACCTTTCTTGCTGTTGCTGCTTCACGCTAAGTTTTCCACTGCAAACCATCAGGGGGCTTTTATTGACACATATAGAAAACTGCAGTGTAGCCTATTTGACACTGAGTTAGTGGAACTGCGTTAGTGGTGCTAATAAAAACAGGACATACATTTTTAAACTGTGCTGTGGAATAGACTTGTACTGTGCCAGCATGGCAACCGTTTTGCTGAGCTGTGAGCCACCGTCTGTGCCAGTATACCCACCTCTACCGCAAAACATACAATGCATTTTAGTGAGAAACTCTGATACGTTAACGTATCTGTGTTTGTTTAGTAGACAACCCCATAGGTATCATTATACTGCTGGGGTTCTCACAGGAACCCAGATGCCTGGGTCCTACTGGACCTGTTAGACTGTCTGCTGTTCCCTGAACCTGCAGCTTCTCTTCCCCATCTATAGAGGGCAGCCTTGGAACTGGAAACACTTGACAGGGATCACCCATCTCTTTAGTTTTTGTCTTGCCTTTGTATTGCTCTCTATTACGCACACAGACACACACACACACACACACCTACCATCATGCTCACACAAGAGTTCTAAGTGTGTGTGTGAACACGTGCGTGTGTCTCTCTGTGACTGAGTTTGTCAGTGTGGATTGGTTAATCCCATAATTTGATAACGACCCACTGTGCAGATTTAGTGATTAAAGTTCTGAGGCCATTGGTCGTTGCCATGGCTACCAAATAGAAATAGAAGAGAATAAATCTGAACAAATCTAAACATATATTACTAAAATGTATTCATTAGCGTAAATTCCTTTTTTTAAGAGAGAGACACTGTGGGCGTGTTTTCATGTTGATCCTGGCAGTTATTACAGTTTTTCACAATTGTTTACACATGTTTTTTGAATCTTTGGCTCATTTTCTCAAAACCACAAACGCAAAACGCTACAAATCTCTAGCAAAAGCAAACACTGCATTCAAACCTGTTTTATCTCTTTCCAAAATGGTTTTTTGCATCAAAATGACACACACACATGCCATCATATGAATAGATCTTTCTACCAACCAACAACACACTGATGTGCTCAACACAAAACACTACTTTGAATATCTTATCAGTAGGTTTATGCCTTTTGCATTTTCAGTGTTGCACTATAGCCGGTTGACAAACATTGTTACAGTAATGTATATCTACTCAAATATATATAAATAAACAAATACAATTGCAATACAGTGACAAAAACATTATTTTATTTTTTTTCCATAATGCTGTTTTTGGAACACTTGTGTTTTGTATGTAACACTTTACATACTCAACTGGAGAAAACCAGGAAAAACATTCAGTGAGATAAAGGGTTTTCTGTAAAAAAACAAATAAAGTGTCTCATTTTTTCAAAACTCTAAACACAAAGACAAAAACAAATGCAAAATGTAAGAAAAACCAAATTAGGTTGCATCCTGCCTCCTATTTTGGTCTGGCCACAGCACCTCATCTACGTCACAAAGTATGTTCTCCCTGGCTAAACAGCAGGGAAAGAATCTTCTGGAATGACGGAGCCAGGCGCCGAAAGCCCCCACATTAACTTCACCACATGCAGCCTCCATTGCCTGGAGAAGAGACATGCGGGCGAGGGGATGGAGGTCATACACCTTCCATCGCCATGCTGAAAAAAACTCTTCAATTAGGTTTAGGAATGGGGAATATGGTGAGAGGTATAGAACAATAAGTTGTGGGTGGTCGATGAACCAGAGCAGCCCGGTGGAAAGTCCCCGATGACAACATACCTGGGCTGCTCTGGTCCACCCCTCTGCTCAGCTGGAATGAGGATGCCATGTAGTGTGTCCAGGAACGTGATGAGAAGGGCGGTGTTGTAGGGACCAAGGTTGGCATGGAGGACACCTTCCTGGCTAATGGCTGCGCACATGGTGATATTCCCTCCACGCTGTCCAGGGACATTCACAATGGCACAGTGGCCAATAATGTTCCGTCCCCGTCCCCTTCTTTTGGCTAGGTTAAAGCCAGCCTCATCAATAAAAATATAAACGTGCTGAATTGCAGCGGCATCCATCTCCAAGACTCTCTGAAACAGACAAGACAATATGAGAAATAGACCTAGAGCAGTCAATATGGTGAAGCACAATACACCAGATTACAGTACTGAAATGTGCCTATACAGTGCTGATATGATAGTAAATTCACAGTACAGACTTGCACATATTCATAGCGCTGTTCTTTAACCCTCTCTGATTTTCGCTCAAATGGCACCCTGTAGATCTGTTTCATCCGTATTTGGTTACGCTGTAATACACGGTCCAATGTAGACAATGGTTCTGAAAATTGGTTGGGCTGAACTTTCACTCATGGTCAGCCAATGTGGCCCTGATTTCATTTGAGACAACTGTCCTTCCTCGTCCTCGTCCTCATCCTCCTCTTCCTCCTTTTACTCTCACTCCTTGACCTCTTGCTGTTGCTTAACCATTGACTTCCATTTTCCTCCAAAACAGGAGAGATCATCTGTGGCCTTTTTATAGTGCTAAAGCTCTGACTTCTAAGTGAACAATTTAAGCAACTAGTGTTACCAATGGCAACACCTGTGAGGAGTGGGTGTTGCCATTGGTAAATAAAGCTTGGCATTGTGATTGGTGTTGCTTTCCAAAGGAACACAAGCGATTTTAACTTTGAATGTTTTGCCTAATGTAGACAGCTGCGTGTAATGTTTTGCAAAAAGTGTGATTTAGAACTGAAAACTGAGTGTAAAGCAGAAATTGTGCTTGCAGTTTTGCAGACTTGGTTTAGGGTTTTGGCACATAAGTTTCAGTGACTGCGTTTCAAGTTCCAATTTTATTATGTAAAAAACTGTGAAAAACTGTAAAGGACTACACAGTGACTTCCTTTCTTTCAGCTAGCTGTTATTTATAATTCACGAATAAAATCACGTAGCAGACAATTTGCCAGTCCATCATAGTGAGTTACCCAGAGGTGGAAGTAAGTAAAAGTAGCAATACCACTCTGTAAAATTTGTTACAAGTACAAGTCCTGCATTCCAGATTTCACTTAAGTAAAAGTATGAAAGTATTAACAGCAAAATGTACTTAAAGTATTACTCGTTGGGCAAAATGGTCCTTTTCAGAGAGTTATATTATTGTATATATCATATTCTTGGAATACTATTACTGATGCTTTAACACGTAGGCAGCATTTTTTATGTTGCACAGGATCATATTTTATACAGTGATCATATGTTTTGTTTGTAAAATCGTAACTAGCAACTCCAGCTGTCAGATAAATGTGGTGGAGTAAAAAGTACACTACTTCCCTCCGAACTATAGTGGTGTAGTAGTATAAAGTAACATAAAATTGAATACATGCACAAGGGATTCACAAAGTAGTTGCTCAAGGCACGATGCCCCCAGCAGTCCATACTGTATGTCATTTCCAACAGGACTCTGGGACCTGAATCACTGAAACACGCTTGCCGTTTCCACCCGTAATAACAGGTGTAATCTGTAAAAATGTAATCTCTATAAACAGATATCTGCATATGACTGCAGAATCTGTAGGCAAGGGACAAGATTTTGGTATTGGAAGCATCCTGGTTTCCGTCTGTAGTCCGTTTGTAGTCCAACTAGTATTGACCAATCACGTTTGAGCTGGCTTTGGTTGCATGCAGGTAAACAGTCCGTGTGGAGAGCAAAAGACGCGGAACACATTGGCCAAAATGCAATCTCGGAACCCTAGAGATTAGCTTTTTTAAATGTATCTGCATTAAAATCGTCGTCAGACGATAGACGATGTTTTCTGAGATTGCATGAAATGAAACTCTTCACACATGTAAAGCAAAACCTCCAAAAACATATTTTGTTAGTTTCATTACAATTTGATCTGAATCATTTATTTGGGCAACAGGAATTTGTAAAAGGACTACACACTGTGATCCTATCTTCACAATACGATCCCACTGAAATTCAATAGGCAGGAAACTCTGCATAGAAGTGCAGAGTGGGCAATTCTCAGTGGGTTTGGCACCATCTTTAACCTTATTCAGGGAAGTTTCACTGAGAGCCAAGCTCTCCTTTGCAGGAAATCTGATTTTACATTGTTAGGGAGATTTTTCAGTCTCTAAAAATCATTGTATCCTTGGTGCAACCAGGGCATCAGGAGTTTAAATAAAAAACCCTCATACAACCACAGTAATAATTCCACCATGGACGAATACATGAATATCCAGCTAATGTTGCTGTGTCTGCTGGATATGTAACTAGGCAACTGTTTGCGAACAACATAAGGTGATAAATATGAATGTTGTGTTTTTGTCTTGCTGTGAGCAAAAAAGTCACATTAATGCAGCTTTAAATAGTGACTTTGTATTGGATTGTGACACAAAACAAAGGTGGCGCTTAATCAACAAGAATATGAATGAAGAATAATCACTTATTGCCTCAAAAAATTTAAATATTTTAAGACCCTGGTCCCGCACATTACCAAAAAACAGTGGAGTGTCAGTGAATATATGGCAACACCCTGCAACCTTCAGCTTTTTTGGTTCAGGTCTAAAGTAGCCTTCAGTCCTTCAAAGCATCTTTGTGCGATGCTTTGAAGGACTGCTAAGCTTCTGTAGGTATTAGATTTTAAAAAATGCAGGATTTCACATATTATGTAATCCAGCGGCTGATCAAAGTAAACACAAGTCACCCAAATCAAATACTCATTGAAAGAATTTAGGCTGCTTACCCCAAACATTGGATTGCCATTTGAAAAACACACAAACAAACTAAACCATTGAAGTATGGATAGCAGAGAAAAGAAGCTGCTGATGAATGTAAGGCTTAAGGTCCTGAGCGAGAGAGTCATGTCCCTCTGAAAGGCTGTCAGCATGATGAAAGGAACAACAAACTGCGCCGTATGCAAATCTTCATTGGTTTTCTCACAAATACAACTCCTGAATAAGTAGCTAGCTGTGAGAGCGGGCTCGAGCTTGTGCGATTTATGAGACAGAAGCAGGTCTATGCATGACTTTATAAATATGATGAAAAGTGTTGTTTAGAGTTTTATTCATCTGGCTCCTGGGTTTTAGAGTTCTAGGAGTCCTGAATCTGATGACTTTAGGCTTGACTTGACAAAATGAAAAGAGACTTGCAACTCAACTTTGACTTTTACACCAATGACTCATACCTTCACTTTTACTTCACTTTTCACTGTGAGCCTTTTGACCTGGGATGACTTTATATACTCCCCAAGCCTAAAGATGAAAAATGATGTTATGAAAACATGGTGACTATGTTACATCTGACCAGGGACTTCAGATGAAAAATAGCCTTTTGGCTAACTCTGACTAACTGACTTGATTAGGACTCCACAAAATTTAGGACTTACACTTGGGTCTTGACTCATAGTAGACATCATAGTATACTGTATACTTTAGTGCACATTAGAGATAAAGCTTAAATTATACTTTTTGCGTCGGTGTGCTGTAATGTTGCTTAACTGGACCCAAGTGCAGAGAACACACCACATGCATAATTTCTTACTTCAAAAAAATAAATTTCTTTTCTTTGTTCAGGTCAATACAAAACCAGTACTGAACTCACTTACGCTACATCCACACTGATGAGTTTTTGTTTAAAAACACATCACGTTTGCTACGTTTACACCTAGCATCCACACTACTCCTGCGTTTTTGAACCCCTAAAACGGATACTTTTGAAAATGCTGCTGATCCCGTTTTAGTTTGAAAACTCCGGGACTGAGTTTTAGTGAGGACGGCGGATATGGAGACGTTTTAAAACGTTGACGCAGACACCCACGTTCGCTTCCTGATTGGGTCTCATCAGCCACTCCCGATCGCGTGACCCTTTGCCAGAAGAAAACAAACGTCATCAGCCTTGACTTCCAGCGGTTAATTAAACATGGATAACAAGTTACAACACTTCCTTTCAGTAACAGTTCCACCTGGTCGCCGGTCCAAGCAGAGAAATCTATGCTCTTACTTTCCCTCCATCGCTGTTCTTCATTCGTAATATTTTCTGCAACTAACTAATCAACCAACCGCAGAGTAGACAATCTGCTTCCTGTTTACACAGGCACATGCATGCCCAGTGCACGTGAATGGTCATGTGATATGCATTTTCAGGCGTATAGTATGGACGGTGATTATTTCTGAAACGCTGATGAAACGCCCGTGTGCAAGGAGATTGTTTTTGTTTTAAAGCGCTGTTTTAAAATGAAAATGTATTAGTGTGGATGTAGCCTAAGTGAACTGGCCACAGACAAAGGCACTGAACTACCTAACAACTAATTACTGTACCTCTCTTAATGATGGAGTAGAGCAAGCTAGAGGGAGCTTGGCGTTGGTGTCTCCAAGATTCAGCCACCAGGATCTGGAAGAACAAAGGATATACAGTATATAGCACATTATTGGCCATCAGTCCCCTCCAGCAGACCACTATGCACAGACTGCAGATCATGTCCATTTTGGAGTATATTATGTTCTGTTTTCTAAATGTTATTTCAGAAGATTGAAATGTTTTTTCCAATCTAAATGTCATCTTATTTTTACCTTCAGCCAAAAAAGAATTATGGGAAAATGTTTGATTCTTGGGAAGTGATCCGACGTAGCTAGAGATAACAACATGAGGTCCTCCAGCTGTAGAGTGATTTACAGTGAGATGTGTGTGTCAATGAGCTGCTGTGCTAGTCCTCTGTCCTAGTGCTATTATTTGTACACACACGACTAGTCAATCATGTACATATATATATATATACACGTACATATATATATTTCGCATTTCACTTTATTTGACAGGAAAGGCAGGGCAGAGAGAGGGGATGACATGTAGCAAAGACCCGGACTCAAACCCGGTACAGCTGCTGCTGTAAGGACTCAGCCTTTTGCCAGACACGTGGTACACGCTCTACCCGGTGAGCTACAGGGCGCCCGACTAGTCCATAATGTTAAATGACTTTGCAAACCAGTAATTGCTAGTAGTGCTGTTCAAGACCTGAGGATATGGAATCAAGCTGAATATGTTGAATGATTTTCATTCACTATTCTCAAACTTCCACATTCTCAGGTGTCCATCCAAGTTCACAAAAAAGTTTTGTGTAATGTTCCTTCTTTAGGCTAAATGTAATAGGACAGAGTGGGTCCCCAGGTCACATTAGGGTCATTTGTAAACCTAAGAGCATTAGGTCATATACCGTCTCATTCAGAGCAATAGTTGCGCTCTCTGTCTCCAAGGATAACTGGACAAAGTGCAGCTGTCCTGGTAAGGCTGTCTCTGTCTCCTAGGAGACCAAGGTTGGCGGAGATAGATGTTGTTATGCCCCAGACTCCACACTGATATACTGTCTCCTCTTTGTCTCTGAGATATGCACTGAATATGATGTGGAGTAACATAAAACGTGACTTAGGTAAGGATAGTTTATTGTTTAGAATCCAATGCCCAATAGAACCTTCACACATCTTTAGCTGGGTGAGGAATAACCTTATTTGGACTTGGATGGTGAATCTCTATGTCTAGTACAGAGTTAAATACTCCTCGCCAGGGAGTAACCTTCAGAATTGGGTGTCTACACAGTGTTCACTTGTACTGCTGATCTCTATTCTCCTCAATCAAGCTTCAATACATTGTCCTGCCTAAGACATCCAAGTCTTCCACATTTCCAGGTTTCTTGTTGGGGTACATGGGCCAGCATTGCCAAATGAGATGACAGCTCTGACAACAAGTTGGCTACCATAGCAGTCAAGTGTTAGCCAAGCTTACATCTGTGCTCCCTAAGCCTGTGTCTGGAGTCAGTACAGGACCACTGAGTTAGGTAAGAGGCTGGACAGCTGCAGCTTCTTCTAATCTCAACAGCTGGGCAAACATCAGAAACCTTGGCCTGGCTGTAGAGGAGTCATTGGTGTGTAGGTGCAAACAGTTCTAGAACAGGTTCATCAGCACTACTGTCACTGTAAATAATGGTTTCTGTCATTTCATTTTAGAACATAGAGATCCAACAAGGTTGTCTTAATTTAAAAAAAAAAAAAAAAAAAAAGGAGTTGAGGAGTGGTGTTTAAGGGCCTTGGTCCACATCTTTCTAAAAAGGGCCTGGGTCCACATCTTTCTAAAAATTCAGATCAAGTAAAAATAAGTACAAAATGTGAAATAGTAGGCTGTAGTATAATCTGTGCTGTTTGTTTGGAGTAATTGAGTAGCCCTCTTATAAAGGCCTATATTTAGCACAGCTCTGTGCCATATGGACTTGTGTGTATTATCCTTTTGCCATAAGCTTATCATCTCCTCATCAATTGGCACTCTTCATACAGTATCTGCTTGGCAGCTGCAGTGCATCATGACAGGGAATATGCAGAGGCAATGTTAGCAACAAGACCCAGATACCCAGGCTTTTCCACAGAAACAGACATGTTCCAAAGGTTGAAAGTGCCTCTAGGTTTTGCCAGGTATGTTTTCAACTGTTTCACAGTCAGTTAAGCTGAATTTACTGGCAGATATAGCTTGTGCCTGCATGCCAGGGATTATGAGGCTACGCTGAGCTGATGTGGTATTCTAGGAATTTGTTTTAGCTTGGTAGTAAAAATATTGGTTACTCGTGTTTGCACAAAATGAATGTTTAGTCTGCATGGACCTGCACATGCATCCAGAGGTGTTGTATGTAGGCTCAGGCTGATATTGCTTTTGCATTAAAGTTGCCAGTAGCTGATATTTTGTGTGAATATTCAGTGACTTTGAAATTCGTTATTTTTTAATGTTTATCAGTTTTACTAAAATGGTGTGTAGAACTTATTGTATTAGATTGATGAATGAGAATGTGTGCTTGCTTCTCTTTTTGGAAGAGCTTCTGAAGCAGCATTTAGACCAGTGCTCGAAGTGTACCGTGACTTATTCTTTCGCACTCACAAGCTCACAAGTTGCCTACTCTTTTCTGCCCTCTCCATATCAGGTTCCCTGAGCGATTCATTATGGCCCTAAATAAACTGCATTACCCAGGGGGTACTACATGATGCTCACCTGTTCCTGTTCTCACCTGCCTGCTATTCTCTGTCGGCGGCTAGTCTAAGTAACATTACATTAACCTTATGCGATAATGTTGGCTCCAAAGGGGCACAAAGAGAACACAAACAGAGTCAGACGATGTCCTCTTGGTTGATAAATGTATGTTGTGAACATCTGCAATATCTCCTAGTATCTTTTATTCACTGTAGAAATTCTGATCCTTAATGATTTGCTGATACCAACATGTAAATATGGGGAGTACTGCCGCTTATTTTCTCCACTTCAAGCACTGATTTAGACCACCCCATAACACTAAACTCCATGGAACACCAGGTTGATTCAATTCTTAACATTTAAGCACTTTTGTAATTTTGTAAGGCCCTGTCTGTGTGTTGGCCCTGTGACGGGTGTTTCCCTGCCATTTGCCCTGTGCTTGCTTTGCCAAGTCTATGGTAATGGTAAATAGACTGCATTTTTATAGCGCTTTTGTTGTTTGTTTTGTTGTATATGTGCAACAAAATCTTGTAAGAGAAATCTTGTAAGAGATTTTTGATCTCAATGGGACTTCCTGGTAGTATCCTGATAATAATCTCACAACCCCTCAGATCTGTCTTGTGCCCCCTTGGGGTCCCAATCCCAAGGTTGGGAACCACTGGTCTAAGTAGTTTTTGCAAGGAATTATTTTACGAGATTATGATAACTCCAGCAACTTGAAGGAACCACTATAAATCAAGACAGGATTGCAAGACTGAGCAAGGTTTAGCATAACAAACATAATCATCACCACTATGGTAATTTTTTTATAATTAAAAAAATGATAATAATAAAATAACTTGTTTATGTACTTATCAAAAATAATGAAAGTACCGATTGAAAATAATTGTTAGTTGCAGCCTGGACAATAAAACGCAGATGCTCAGAGTCTTGAATGACAAATGACTAATGCTAAGTAATGGATGTCAACTGAGGATTAAATTGTTGTTTCTAAATGGAGAGCGGGGCACTTACGCATTCATGTGTTTAAAGGCATCTAAGCCCCTCCTACTCTGTTTGACTGAACAGTTGCTGTGGGGTGGCAGAGGAAAACATGTGTGGGCACAGTGGATAGTGTCATTTATGACTGGGTGTTATTTAAAAAAAAAAAAAAAAAGTCTACATGTTAAATAGTAAAAAAATTACGTTTAAATAAATAACCCTGCAACAATGTCCAATAACCCCACCTATATATAGTTTAACAAGATGGTGAAATATTCCACATACTTCTCTAACGAAAGAAAATATGAATAGTCTAATAATCAGTAATTAATAACAATCATTTTCTAAAATGGGCAGGCTTTGCTGATGATACCTTTCCTGCTCATGCAACTTCAGCTCTTGTTTCAAGCGACAAATAAATGTTCGCTCTAGTCCAACAGGCAGAGAAATTAGACAGGTAGTCTCTGAAAAATGTGTGAGAGATCAAGCCTCAGGGCTTTCTGTGCCCTGTTTTTTTTTTTTTTGATTTGAATTTTTGGCCACTTTAGTTATGTAAGAGATTAAATGTGTGGGTGAAGGTGGAGATGTTTGGCGCGGACGGACAGTCTGTTTAACTGGAATTAGAGGCTGCTGCCTGTGACTGTAGACAGTCCATCATGTGGCTCACCGCTGAAGGCTGAAGGGCTGGGGAAGCTCAGACCGACCGTCAGTCCTACCGGAGAAGAGGGCTCCATGTCAAGATGCCAACCTTTTCAGTCATGTATAAAGGAGCTGTTATCATTAGCAGGTAAAAAAAAAAAAACGAACGGGAGATGTCGGGTAGCGGTGTGTTTGTGGTCGAAAGAGACGCTGCTGTATGCCTACTTTTTGAAGTGTGAAGTGTATGTTGTCGTGACGGTGCTGGAGTAACGTTTACGGTTTCGGTTTCTAGAAGAACAAGTGAAATGTAGAGGTTAGGTTAGCCTACAGTATGTAGAATCAAATCGGCTCCATCGTTTAATTGGAGTGGGGCTCGTGCGGCGCTCGCGCGCTAAACAGTCACTGTAAACATGTGGTGCTGCATTTAATGGTGTTTGAAAATGGAGGTTAACCTGTTAAAGCTCGTGAGCGTGTTTTTTCCCCCCTGGTGTTATTTTGGTCCATTCCACAGAAGAGGATAGACCTGTCTCCATCTGTCATCTCTGCCGCTCGTGCGCCTCGCGCAACGAGAGGGCTGTTGTAATAGGTTCGTCTTTGCAACAGGCCTAATGGTCATTCCGTGGCTTAAATGTAGGCTAGGCTACATTTCATTTATAATGTTTTTTTTAAAGTTAGTCTAATGATGTACTTTTACAGATGAAGGGTTGCAATGTTAAAAAATGTGTGAACTCCATATGACTCCATATCAGAAGTTGGGTTAACACCAAGCTTCCTAATGATTAGTGATCTCCTATCCAAATGCAGCTATAGGCTATATGGTACTTTCCCCTAACCTCTATGTCAATCGTCTTTAACCAGGTTCCATTGTTAAATTCTGAGGGTGAACTTTAAATGTATTATTTAAATCCTTAGTACCACCAGAAATGTGTAAAGCTCAAAATCAGCCCAAAAGGTTGTTTAAAATTATGGTCAGTGCTGCAACGAATTATTATTATCTCATTATCAACTAACCATGCCGTCTATTTTCTCCATTAATCATTTGGTCTATAAAACAAGGAGACAATGAAAAACAGCTAATTCCCATATTTGAGAAGCTGGAACCATCAAATGTTAAAATATATTTATGTTGGTGTATGAAAATGTATGTAATTCACTCTGAGGAAACAAATTTCCCTTTTGGGGACAGAAAAATCTATCTATCTATGGATTATCAAAATTGTTACCAGTAATTGCCAATTGATTGACTAATCGATCAATTGACTAATTGTTGCTACCTAATTTGCACCTTCAAATGCTGAGCCAACAAGCTGCCTGGGACACATGATTTGAATTATACAAAAAAACTTGATTCAGTCCTTTAAAGAGTAATCTTTGTGTCACAGATTTTCTGTTGTGGTTTTGTTAAATACACTATGTTCCCGAATGGAGGCATTTGGAATCTGGAGCCCATGACAATCTTCTTGGCCAGCATGTAAAAGATAAGTGGTGGGCACATTTTAGATAATGATAACCCACTATAATTTGTAACTGGAACTTAAAGGAAAATCAGGTTTTTAGGCCTAGCCAGAACACAAACTTAAGGAGGAAATCTTGGCTCATCTTTGTGTTTACAACTCTGGTGCCAAATCATCCTGATTAAATGGAATGAATATAGTGGATGATCTCTTCAAAGAGGACTGGAACCACTGGATGAGGGGCACAGAGCCTCACATTTGGCTAAAGGAAATCTTTTAGTACATATTTTAGCTTTGGAAAAGTTTTGAAAATTAAACAGTGAGACTCATGTTACAGTAGAAGATATTTACCCAGTTTTACTGGCTATGGCTCAGTGCATCTTGCTACCTTCTTTTTTATAAATAAGTGAATCTTATATTTGAACACAAGGAAATTTAGACGAGGACCACGTGATCTTATGCTTCTGTTTTAATCTTATGCTCTGCTTCACAAGGATGCACGTTCATGTCACCAGCAAAGGAGTGATGTACATGCGGTATATTTCTTCTGATTGGCTGTAGTTGTGGTGTTGATGGTGGTGTTAATGACCTATAAAAGGCAATAATGTAGGCCTTCAAAATACGTACACACATACAAAATCTTTATTTTGAGCATGAAAAGTTCATTCTTGACATTGCAAACAGTAACAAGAACACTTCACTCAAGGTCCACTTGGCAGCTTTTATCTGGATCTTTTATCTGCATCTCACAGTCTTCATCAGCAGGGTTTGCGCTGTTGTCATGGAGATGGCTCAGTTGTGATCTTGTAACCAAAGTATGAAACTTTGGTCACGAGATCCCATGGTACTTTTTAAGACATTCATTTGTACACAATAATCTTGTGATCTTGTGCATGTGAATCGAAGCTTAGTGTGAGAGGATCACTCTCTAAAGAATCTCTTAAATGGTGTGTTTACAGGTCATCAGTAGCACACTTCTTCCTGTCTTCAGATGTTATGAATTCTGCTGCTGACTGTGCTTTCATTCATAAGTTCAGTGTGTGTCCACAGTTGGCCTCACGGTTTCACTGACAGCAGTGGGAGTGTCAGGTTGCTACTGATGAACCCTCCGCAGCTGAAATATTGATAATCCTCCTTGTCATTCTGGTGGTAACCAGACAGGGAATTGTAAGTTCCATTGCTGAGAAGACATTGTTCCATTTCCAAACCACAGATACTGTATAAGTGCACACTGGTTTATCTTGTTAATCTCCAGCATTTTACAGCATCTTTTATAGTGTACAATCTGAGCAAATGGATGTTCTTTAATTGCTGCTTGAGCCAATGTTAGATGGATTAGGAATAAGGAAAATTGGGCAAAGTCAGAGTGGCCAGTTCTTGTGCAGCACCATTACGTAAGACTTCAGTCATTTCTGCCAACTTCATCTACTAGAGATTACCCACAGTACAGTGTGTGCCCACTGACCAAGATGCTTTTTAGTGACTTAACTTTGTTGTTTTATTCCAGCTCACTCAGCTGTTGCTGATTCCCTGTGGTTTAGCTTATATACCTGTATCCAAAAAAACAAATCACAAAGGGTCACCTCTGACATAATTATCTGCAATTCACAGTCATCAGAATATATAGCAATGTTCAATAAATATCTTACAATATCTTAAAAAGCGCAAATCTGTTGTTTAGAGCCACAGCTGTAAGAAAAATTACTATTGCAATGCTACTGAACTGTGTAAAGAATTGAAATGTACATATTCATAAATCAATTTGAACTATTAAATTAAGGGGTTTAAAACATTACACTAACAAATAGGAAAATAAGAAAATGGGGACAACCTCAAAACCTGTAAGACATAAAGAATGATCAACACAACTAGAGAAGGAAATTTCTGAAGAAATTGCGGTGTGAATGCTGGCTGTTGAAAGGCTGACGCTAAACTGGATTGCTGGCTTTAAATGCGACACAAACGCGACTTCAAATGAATAACCATGTTGCTCTGAGTCTGCACATTCACCATAACAACTTTGAGATAATGTATGTTTTGTAATAAATGATTGAATGCAAGTTTAGGCAACTAAAAGTACTTGTTTAAGGGAAAGAATGTGGTCATGGTTAAATGAAACCATGACACCATGACACTCTGTACACCCAACCATTCACCCTTGTCCAACCTATAACAGATTTTAAAGGTACTATAACAACGGCATGCGTCGTCTGCCTTTTCTTCTCAGAGACAACAGCCATTATTTACACTTAGCAGAAAAACATAAGCACGGGCCATTTTCAGTGTTGGATCCAATGTCCAGTGCTGTCATTTTTCTTGTAAGGACAGGCTCTTAGGACAGTCTTTCATGTGGAGAATTGTAGGAGGTGAGGCAGACAACAACCATGCAAATCCAGTGAACTTGTTGGCTCTGTGTGTGTGTCCTACCTTCACACCATGCTCCTCTTTGTTGGCTCCAGCTTGAGTTATTATAGCCATTTTTTTGTTGCCTGTGTTTGTACTGTGATCTATCTCTTTTCAACAAGTCCTCACACCTGGATCACAAAATAGGTTTGTTTGTCAATTCTGATGATCTAGTAGCCTGAGGTTAAAGGGGACTCCACCGATTTTACACATCAGCGTGTGAGTTCCACTGCATATGTGAAACAAGTAGTATAAAGCCTTTAGTGTCTGTATTTAGTGTCCGATTTTGATCCTTTTTTTAAACTATTCATCGTGGCTCTGACAATAAGGCACGATTCGGTGTAGCCAACTTAAACTACTTGGCAAAGTTTAGGGCAAGACCACCAAGGGCAAGATCCCTCAGCTGTTGGTAAAAACGCTTTGTATGTCCCAGCCATCCATGCTGGTAATAGCTATAAACATTTAGTGCCATATGAACAAACGTCCAATGCCTTTTGTTTTTTATGAGAGGACAGAATCTTTATTGGATTTTTGTGCATAATTAGAAAATAGCTCTCCATCTTATTGTTGCCAGGAAGATAGTGGTTGTTTTGTTTGCTTCTTTTCATCATTTGGTTTTGTATTGAGGTTCTGTTTGTTAGCTTTGCTTACATACATGAAATATTAGTCAGTATGCCTACTGTGGGAATTGTGGGTCTGAATACTTATGTAAATGAGAGATTTCCGTTTTTTTCCCATTATGGATTGTTGAGTGTAGATTGATGGGCAAAAATGACAATTTTATCCATTTAAAATTTAATGCACAACACAATTGTACATAAAGTGTGCAAAAAGTAAAGGGGTCTGAATATTTTCTGAAGCCACTGTGGGTTAGGCCGTTGCACAAACATAAACGACTGAAACTGTACCCCCAGACCGTTTTAGAGCTAAGAGCTGTGTTTCAATGTCTGTCAGCTGTTTACTCCTGACCAAAAGAGAAAAATGAGGCTTTTTGGAAAACATAGGTTTTTGGAACTTTAAAGGTTTACAGGCTCCCTCTCTGGACTTCTTCAGCACATTATATATGCTGAATTATATTTTTTATAATATAAAAATATTATTACTTATATTTTAAAGGCTCAAAGAGCTTAAAGTTTGGCCGGATGACCACTAGTGCATACAGAGGGTTCACATTTAGTCGTCAGAGTCTGACTGTGTAGCTCTGCAACTGAAGGGTATCATCTGTGAAAGGTAGGTTTAGCTCTCAAAGTTCAGTTTGCGATGTACTTATTTTCTCCTCTCTTCTCCATCCTCCTCATCCCTCCATCTCTAACAGGACACTAATGGGTCCATACGGAGTAGACCGAGCTGTTCATTCCATGGAGTTTACAGACTGTGAGAATGGCCTGGGTAAGTAGTTTTTTTCTCTTCAGTGACCAAGGGTAGAAGGCTATACTTCTGTCCCAGCAAAGATTTCTCAAAGCAACCATGTAGAAATGTTGTTTCCTGCAGGTACTAATGTCCTCTCCACTGTTTGTGGTCTTTAACTGCTTATACAGTTCGTGGATGTCAGGGGCTGGGGCCAGCATTCACCGGGTGAGAGACAGGGTACACCCTGGTCAGGTTGCCAGACTATCACACAGCTAACACACACAATTCACCTTTGCTGCATGTCTTTGTACAGTGGGAGAAAACTGGAGCACTCAGAGGAAACCAACATTGATACAGGGACAACATGTAAACCCCACACAGAAAATAAAACACCTAACCCACATCATAAGCCATGGAAATCCACGAATCCTCCATGATCAACTAAAACATCTTGAATTTGGCACATCAACTGAACAGATTGAATGACAAAATACTTCTGTTGGTATGTCTTCCTCACACTAAAAATAATCTGTAGTGGTTTCAGACAGTAGGAGTAGCTAGTTAGACAAATCTGTACATCAACAAATATAACTAATAACTTAAATACAGGTCTTAATATCTAAATACTTCAAAATTTGCATGACAAGACAGGATAATGTGACAGCATCTGGAGGGATGGGGTCGTAAGCACATGGTTAGAGTTAAAGCTTGAAATAAGGTGCAGCAGTAAATGTTTCAGTTAAAATCATGTCTTCATCAAAGTAACAGAAAGAGATGAAGCTCAGATGAAGACGTGCTTTTTGTTAAAACACTGATAACTGGACTTTATTAAAAACTTTAAAGCAGCCACTTTGGGAGCAGCAGAACAACCTGTTTACACAGCTGTAATGGTGAGCATGTTAGCAAACAGTTGCCTATTAACACCTTCAGCAGACACAGAGCAGCATTAGTATTCATTTGGAGTTGTATTTGTGTCCAGCTGGTGAATGTAAGTCCAGTATTCACTCTCCTTTAACTCTGTTTTTGGTCTCCACCAACTGCTGAGAAAAATCTCTCTTTAGCTGCTAAATGCTCCACTATGTTCACCAGCTAGTCTCTAACTGTGTCTGTCTGCTGTTTGGTGCTGAGCTGGTAGTGTACAGTGGCTTTATCAGAGCTTTTTCACTGGAAACAGCTTCCTGCTGCTGCTGGAAACCAGACTGATGAGAGCACTGAGACTGAACCAGAACAGTAAAGTTGTGCGTGGTAAAACCAAAACAATGAGCTGAAAGAGGCTAAAACATTTGTGGGTTCATCACTACAGGTGACAACTTTCACATTACACATGTGGAGCCATGTAATCCATTGTTATTGCATAAATATTATTTAGTGCAGCTTTAGCTCCAAGGGCGTTTTCAAACCTAACCTGTTTGGTTCAGTTAAAACGGACCCTGGTGTG
>LKNJ01002461.1:0-61614 GCA_002120245.1 Maccullochella peelii
TTCCTAGCCTGGAGCCGGTTCTTCTGCTGTCGAAACGCAAAGAACTGGTTCCAAATTAAGCACCGGCTCCGAACTAGCGCTCAAACTGCCTTGGTGGAAAAGGGGAAGCCTAATTTAAGGATTTTTTAAGACCTGGATAATTCAAAGAAGAATGAAACATTGACACTGATTTTGAGATTTAAATAAATGTGAAAAAAGCATCTTCAATTTGGGCGTGCATTGAGTTGAGTGGTTTATCATTCCATATTTCTACCAACATTTTATCTTTTTTAGTTGAAATGTGTGATATTTTGTTGAATTCAGAACCTTTTAATAAAAGGCAGGCTTGCAACTAATTTCTATTTTTGTTAACAATTAATCTGTTTACAATGTTCTCGATTAATCAATTAATCATTTTGTCTATAAAATGTTAGAGATTAGTGAAAATGGCTATCAATTTCCCCCCTGAGCCAATAAGGAGACATATTAAAACAGTCCAAAATATAAAGATATTTACATTATTTACTTATCATATAAGACAAAGAAAAGAAGCAAATCCTCACATTTAAGAACATGGAACCAAACAGTTTTGGAAAATGATTTGTTGATTATCAAAACTGATTTCTGTTGAGTACTCGATTAATCGACTGATTTATTTTAGCTCCACAAAACGGTGTAAACAACAGCAAAGACCTTGACATTATGCCTTTAAAACAATATCACATAATTACGAACAGTTGAGAAAAGGTATATATCTGTCAGATGAAAGGTAGATTATTTACCTACCACAAACTGTAGAAAACACCCAGCAGCAGCAGTTTGTCTTGAACAGCCCTCAGCTCATCAGCATAACGCTGCTTTCGTCACTATGTTTTGGCGCGAATTGCTTTGATCCCAATGAGAGAGAGTTGGTTTTCCGAGGAGCCCACAGCAGATTTGCTCCCACAATAGCTAATAAGTGAAGTTAATTAGTTTACGGCAGCTTACCGTCAAGGTGTTTTTCAACAAAATGATTGGACAGAAAACCATTAACTCATTTTTTACGCATGTTTCGAAAAAGCGAATTTCTAAGGATTTAAATGAAGCCGAGGAGGATGCTAAAGACCCGGTGAGTCACTAATGCTTCAGCTTGTCAACTAACATTAGCCACGTGTCCAACCTGTAATGTTAAAACATAACGTTATTAATGTTTAAACACTACTTACAGTGAAGTTGTAGCTTGAGTATTTTAAACACAGGGATTTGTCGTTTCCCGCGACAAGTTCAGCGTAGTCCAAGCTGCGTTCACAAGCACCGCTGTGTTCTTGATTGTAGTTCAAAGTGGTGCTCACAGCTACCATAGCACGAGAATGTTGGTGCCGCGCTGTCGATGGTTTCTAAAGCCAGTTTCGCCTCCAGCTGCACATTTCTCACCATCTCTGTATTTTTCTCAATACACTAAAATTGTGCAGAAGAAGCCGAAGTCCTCATCGGTGGAGCCGGAGCCGTCCAGCCCTCCTGCTGCTCCTCTGTCCCCGGAGCAGCTGGACAGGATCGCCCGCAACAAGAGAGCGGCGCTGGAGAAACTCGCTTCCGCTCAAAGACCTCCGGGGTTTGGGGAAAGCTGGAGAAAAGGACTGTCGGCAGAGTTTGGAAAGCCCTATTTTAAACAAGTGAGAGGAAAAGTCAAAACACTGCACATGGTGTCTCTGTTTCACTTTAAATAACTTCTTCATATCTTTGCCACAGTTGATGAATTTTGTTTCTGAAGAGAGGAAACGCCACACTGTGTACCCACCTGCTGAGCATGTCTTCACCTGGACACAGATGTGTGACATCCAAGATGTAAGTTCAGCTGCACTGACCTGTGGCAAAGTGTAAAGCATGTAATATTGATTAGCTGTCGGTATGGCTGCAAGCAAGCTAATATTATTCAGGTTGAACTTTTCAAAACAGAAGTTGCAAAGAGAGGGAAAACAGACACAAAGGAAACTTAAATCAAGTAGCAACAATGTCTGCAAACCACAAAATATAAAGTTATCAAATCAAGAGGTGCATTTTAAGATTTGCACTGATTTGGTTTTTCTGAGACTTTGCAGGAGGCTGTTCCAGAGTGAAACAGCAACAATAACAAAAGCACCGCATGGTCAACTTAACTTTTCCTCCTCTGAATACCTGAGGCTCCTTGTAGTGAGGACACATGTCCTTTAAGTATAGACGGGCATTAAATCTAGGTTGGGATCAAACATGATCTGATGTTTAACACTGGATTTAACACTTTTGGGCAAGTGGGCCAATTACCTTTGTGTAATTGTGCACAGCTGTATTTGAGCTGATAAAAATCATTTCAGTTTTGTCACAGTTATGTTGTAGAAAATTGCTTCATAGTTATTGTTACATATGTTGACAAACTTGTTTCAGCCTCGCCCACGTGCTAAACCAACAACAAGCCTACACACCCCAGCAGGAGCTGAGGACAACACTTGGAAAATTAGAGTTAACATTTTAAAGAATTTTTCTTTTAAACTTTGGCGAAACCTGTTAATCAGATTCAATATTAATTCTTTCTTTGCGTAAAGAGTTACTGAAAGCCCTGTGCACAGAATTGTCTGCTGTGTGGGTCTATAGAATGGAAGTTAAATGTATTATCGGAAGTGTTTAATTAATCGTTACCTCAGTTTAAGATCCGTCTCTAATTCCAGGTCAAAGTGGTGATTCTTGGTCAGGATCCATATCATGGTCCCAACCAAGCCCATGGATTGTGCTTTAGTGTCAAAAGACCAGTGCCTCCTCCACCCAGGTTAAAACATTTTCAGTGTCACTACTTTTCAATCTCTTGCCTGTGAACTACTTACTTCAGATCAGATGGTGACATGTTTATCACACCATTGTTCCTTTTCATGTCCAGTTTGGAGAACATGTACAAAGAACTGGCCTCGGACATCGAAGGCTTTCAGCGCCCTGGACATGGAGATCTGACTGGATGGGCCAAACAAGGTATTTTCTTTTTAATGTTAACGCACAGTTGCGCAACAAGAGAGCAGTTGGCCATTAACAGATCTGCTGTCTTCTCCATCTGTGACCTCGCTCACCAGGTGTGTTGCTGCTCAACGCTGTGTTGACCGTCCGAGCACACCAGGCCAACTCCCACAAAGACAAAGGCTGGGAGACCTTCACTGACGCTGTGGTGCAGTGGCTCAGCAACAACCAGGAAGGCCTCGTCTTCATGCTGTGGGGATCATATGCTCAGAAAAAAGGAGCCGCTATTAACAGGGTGGGTCCACACTGTTGTTTTTAATACAAGCACTCTAAACCAAAGCTTTTTTATCACGTTCATGCATCTAAGTTTATGTTCTCTCGGTTTGTAGAAACGCCACCACGTCCTGCAGGCCGTGCATCCGTCTCCCTTGTCTGCTCATCGAGGATTTTTTGGGTGCAGGCATTTCTCAAAGGCCAACGAGCTGCTACAGAAATCTGGAAAGTCTCCTGTAAACTGGAAGGCACTTTAAGTTTTAATGCATGCCAGCTTCTCTAAAATGTATGTTGGTTAACTACAGACCAAAACCCACCCATAAGCTTTCTCAGTTTCCTGTTTTTAGCAGTAGTACGTGCAGAGATTTCTGTATGAAAGACGTTCATGTTGGCAGTTTACACCGTTATGTTTTGTGCTATACACTGAATTTTCATAAGTGTTTTTTCTCAAACTGTTAAATATTTTGTATCATCTGCACTCCAGCACGTCAGTTTCAACATTGTAAATATGTTTGTTTTTACTTTTTTTTACTTTTTTTTTAAATTGGAATATTGATTCTATTAAAGTAGTTCCAAAAAGTCAATGTTGTATATTAATGCCATTTACCTGTAGTCATACCTGTTATTGTATTATGACTGAGGTGTTGCATCAGCAGAAATAAATACTTTATATATTCCACAAATAGTTTTGGATGACAGTATTGATAAGAATCAGCCTGTAATGTAGTACTTTGGTGGAAAGTATTTAGACAGACAGGAAAAAGCAAAGAATAGGAAGACAAAGGAAACGAAGATTAACACAATATATATGTGTTTGGTTTAACACGTCACATCCTCTTAAGCTTGTGTATAGTGTGACAGGTGTGATTGTGTTATTGCTTAGAGTCTACTGGACAATAAAAAGAGGTCTTGGTGAAATGTGTCAGTTGTGGGCATGGTACCACTTTTTACACAGGGAACCTCATGGTGAGCATGCTGACAAATGAAAGGCTCTTTTGGAAAGTTAGGGCTGCAATTCTGTCAGATATTATGCAACCAACTCAACATTCATATTGCTAATTACTTTAAGACTCAACAGATTTTAAAACATGCAAGAATTTATTCTTTGGCCTCTTGGGGGCAGCAAAAAATCAGGCTGTAAAAACAACACATAAAGTTCATAATGGTATATTGATATTTAACAGGAGCTGTAAGTGCAACAGGAGCAAATGGAGAAAAGTCCGAATGTGTTTGTCTTCTGATTAAACAACACTACTCCAGCTTTTGATTCAATTAATTTCAACGACTTTTTACAGTTTGATATCAATTTCCTCCTGACTATGTTGAAAGTTAAAATGTTTGCTGGCTGTTTTTGACGTGGACGTGAAGGCGCGGCTACACCAGTGACGCAATGACGTCGACAGGAAGACTTGGGCAGAGTTGCTTTTCAACGTCGTCCGCTTCGCCCTGTCAGTGCTGTGGTGGTGATGTTTGTAGAGTTTAATAATTCACAATGCCTGTGGAGTGCCTGCCAGTCCGTCATGTGTCCATTCATGTCCGTTTACTCCAGCAGTATCTGGTCCTTCTGAAGAAATACCCCATCCTCACTAAATCTGTAACGAGGTCTGTAGCTTTTGTCGTTCACTGACATTATTCACTATTCACTTTGTTTGTTTTCTGCCGTGTTTTCTGCCGTGTTTCCTCCGTTTAACAGTTAAAAATGAGAAGTTTTCATTTGCTAAAGCACTGACAAAGTCAAACCATTGCAGTGAAGTTTGTTAAGTTTGCAATTCAAAGTGTGTCTTTTAGACCACTGTTTGTCCACAGACTGCCTTTTTTGGCCCTGGCTTTAGCCAATCAGCATCTACCCGGAAAACCTCCCCAAACAAGTTTATGACACTGATTTGATTTCGTCAGAGTACCTTATTATGAATGTACCTGTTGCATATTGATAGAGTTTTGTGTGTGTGTGTGTGTGTGTGTGTGTCATTCAGTGGCATCCTCTCAGCTTTAGGAAATCTTCTGTCTCAGATTGTGGAGGCAAGAAAAAAGGCCAAACGTGGAGCCCCTGTCAATGAGATTGACGCAGGTGGAGCTACGCGCTATGCCATTTATGGGTGAGACTGTATACAGAAACAAAAGTGAGGGTTCACGTGCTTCTCATGGCTCACCTACAACAAGAAAATGAATGTAATGATGTGTTCACAGTTAGACCAGAGTGTAAAATACGTGGTGCAACATAATTACTGTCAATTAAAGCAAAGTAGAGAGAACTTCCTTCTTAAATCCATGTGTTGTTATTATTTTTATTTTTTGTTGGTAGTCATATTATGCTTTGTTGCCTATTTCAGGTTATTGATTACAGGACCGGTGAGCCATTACTTTTACCAGCTGATGGAAGTGTGGATGCCCAGTACAGACCCGTACTGTATAGCCAAACGTCTGATACTGGATCGGCTGTTTTTTGCCCCCGGCTTTCTGCTCCTTTTCTACTTTGTTATGAACATCCTGGAAGTGAGTCATCTCAGAAACTCTGCCTACTGATCATCTCGTTAAAGAGGCGCGCCAGTAATTTGATATATTGCACTGACATAAAGTCGGGGGGGTTTACAAGAGATTATTAAACAACAATGGTCTGAACTGTTGCAGCAGAGGCAAAGATATGCAGGATCCTACACTTCCCATAATGCAACTTGGTAGCATCTTTCTTTAGATCCTCCTTGCCTGATAAATGCTCATGTCTTTCCATGCCCCTGTTTTGTAACACTGGTTTGTATTTTACAGGATAGCAGCACTCCCCATGATTAGTGTTTGATGTGTGAAACTGGTGGGCTGCCCTTTTAAATCTGATTTACTGCCACTCATGTAATGTTTCAACCTGGATATTTACCATAGTATTTAGTCTGCTGTCTTCATGTGTTATATGCAATATTAAACACATACTATAAAGGTTTTTTATATAGACATGAAGGATGAAGTGCAAAGTAAATGAAAATATATAGTCATTCCCATCTATTTTCAGGCTAAAGGATGGGGAGACTTTGAAACGAAGATGAGAGGAAGTTACTGGACTGCTTTAAAGATGAATTGGAAAGTTTGGACTCCATTCCAGTTCATAAACATCAACTTTGTGCCTGTTCAGGTATGTATTTCCACATGCATCCTGTCCTCATACAAATGGTAAATCACACACTGAAAACGCACGTAATGTTTCCCCCCTCTTGTGTGTTCCTGTGTCTGTTTTTTCACCTTCAGTTCCGAGTGCTGTTTGCCAACATGGTCGCCTTTTTCTGGTACGCCTATCTTGCATCAGTGAGGAAATGAAGCTTCCCTTGATTTTATCAGAGAAAGCGAAACTGGAGGAAACTGCTTGGCTGTTTACTGTACTTCTACAGTTTACCTGTTCCTGATCTGGACAACAATTCTCACATACAGTAGCTCTTCTGATTAATTAAAGCCATTTTAACATGCTGCTATGATATTTTGCATACATGACAGTTTGTAATAACAGAATATAATAAATGTAGTTTATAATATATTTTCTACAGAACACTGCAGAAAACTGGTAAGATGTAATGGTAAACCTAAATACTGGAATAATGTCACTTCAAATCAAAATGTAATTTTAAATCTTCAATGCCTACGTGCAGGGCCGTTTCTTGCTTGCGGACTATGCGGTTGCATAGGGCCCACAAAGCCACCAGGGGGCCCCAAAGCTGCCATTTTAGCCATTTTTTTTATTTTTAAGAAATTAAAATGACCTGTCTGTCTTAGCCAAGCGCCCTCGTGTGTTGAGCGAAAACACCTATATGCTAAAAAAAAACAAAAAAACCCCAGATATATATATTTCACAAAATATGGGCCCCCTAACAACATTTTGCATGGGGCCCCCACAAAGATAGAAACGACCCTGGTCTTAAGGGACTTATTGGGGCAGCCTGATAATAGGGAGTTGCAATAATTACAGTAATTGTTTAAAGTGAAATTAATATTTTTCCCCCAAATTAATTCATACATTCCTGGAAACTGTAGGTAACATCTAACTCATTCACATTACAGGCCGCATACAGACCACACGTGATACAGTATGTGACAGCAGCTGCAATAGAGTGCCTTAATAGATTGTTTATTGTAGTATGGTGCCACCTGCTGGTAATTTGTGGGACTGCAGGTTCAAAAATTAGGACTACAACAAATTCTGGACTACAAAAATGGTGGCAGCTCTGCCACTCTTGTGCTAAAGGAGAACCCCAATCCAGAGGAGTCTTCAAGAATTATGCAGAATAAGTCTATTACATAAACGCATTATTTCAATTAACAAAAACAACAAATTACTCAATATGTAAAACAACGATAGGAGAAAGAGATTAACAGAAATACATGTGTTGCTAACTACAACAAAGTTTACCCAAGAAGTGCTGTTAGTGTCTGTCAGGACCCTGAACTAAGTACATTTACTCAAGTACTGTACTTAAGCACAATTTTGAGGTACTTTATGTCCATTTTATTATGTCCATTATTATTATGGATTAAGCTACCCGACAGTATATAAAGTAATTAAAATTAAATTAAAATTAGCTCTACCTTTACCAGCTGCAACATTAACATGATGAACACATTAATGCATCACTTATAATCCAGTGATATAATCTATATTATTCTGAAACGTGCCAATCTGCATAATGACTACTTGTACTTTTGGTACTTTAAGTATATTTTAATCCTATGTACTTTTACTTTTTTACTTTACTAACTAAGTTTTTTAATACAGGACTTTTACTTGTAACAGTATTTCTACACTGGTACTGTTATACTGAAAACTTCTTGCATTGCACCACTGCTGGATTAAGACGTAACAATATGAACTGTCGCTTGTTCAGGTTTTTTCTCACTCGTACCTCTTACGTCCACCAGATGTCACCAGATGTTCAGCAGACCCCGTCTCTACCTGTCAGCCTGTGTGTGGTCTTGTTTGAAGTGTTCACTCGGCTCTTGTAAAAACACTAAATTAGCTACAGGTCCCTCACTCTTTGCATAAGTTAAAAGACAGGGAAGTGAGGTGTAACGGGCCTTTAGGTGGGCTGTCTGCACTAATTATTGCTCCCAACACTCCACATCACAGTCCACATAGTCAACATATCTGTCTTTGTTTGGCGTTTCTCCAGGGAGACCGCCGCTTTGATCTGCTGTTGGAGGCTCTGATTGTCTTCTGTTCAGCTCAAAGTTACATGGACAGACACAATAGACTACAACCAAGGTGGGACGACTGTAAACCTCTAAAGCAAACTCTAAAAATACAGGCCTCTCTTTCTGCTACTTTCTTAAAGAAAAGTGGCAGAAAATGAAATACATACTGTACACACAAGACAAAATTGAATTTAATTAGAAAACCATGAAAGTAACACCTTATAAGTACAATGCAAATGCATCGAACCACCACTAAAATTAAAAAACAGGAATAAAACTTGACTTTTGATAAAACTTTTGATACATTTTGAACACTACAACTAAAACTAAGCTGTGCTTTGCTTTTAAAGGGTTGTCTACATGTTAATGTTTAAAGGATAAGTCTGATGATATGATATATTTCTCTTATTATCGTCGAAGTTATCGACTATTATCTGTGTAGTCAAAGTCTGATATATCTTATTCCTCCTGTTCCATAGAGCTCTATTGTTGTCAGAAAACTATTAAAAACAGTGCAATCAGTGATCCGCCGCTGAAAATAGATCCCAACAAATGCACTATTTACTTATATTTGAGTAACATTTACTAAAACCTTCAATGCCCGGCTGTTTAAGGAAATGATTTTAACAAATTTAAATATAACATTTGTAATATAAGTTTATTTAAGATTTAAGATCAATGAGCTCAGGGCTGAGAGCCACGGACAGGGAAGGGAAGTCAGAAAGTATTGAGAGATGGACTTACACGTTGCTGATTTTTGTCTTTTCATGGGATTTGTTGACAATAAGAAAAATAAACACTAATCTTTTAAACCATTGCTCTATTTTCAAGAGAATTTTGTGAGCTTCTTGATCTGAAACTCACAAAATTCTTATTTTAGATCCAAGTGAAATTTTCTATTACACACACGTAAATTATTTGTTCTACATTATTACTCTTTGGGCTTTTGAAGGAAACTTGTATTATATAATCAATCAAAGCATATTGCAGACAGTGGTTTGTCTAATTCCTAAACTCTGGTCACTTTTGAAAGACAGATAGACAAAACACAGCAGACAACGAACTCAGACACTTTCTGGTAACATATCCCAACAAGAATAACGTCCAGGTGACGAGAAAGAAGCCTTTAAACGATATGCATACTAGGATATAAATAACTGATCCATGCATGTAGGTCCTTGAATGCAACCCTTTAACCCAGAGGAATGATATTACAGCCTAAAGTTGTGTTCTCCAGGAGCACATTATTACATTTCTGTCCCTCTTTTTTAAATACATGCTACAATATAGAAACAGATACAACTTTTCTCTTTTCTACAAGAGATTCCAGATTCAGTTTCACTGCTGATGCCTGAATATTCTACCACCCAAAATGTGGAGACACATTGCTTTCTTTTGAAAGTGACGGTATGTTACAGTGAAGATAAACTGATGCTAGAATTGCGTATTATAACCGATTAATATTCTGTATTTGCACTCACTATTTTTGCTACACACCAGCTGCACAATGCTAAGAGAGAGACCTGAAGTAACTGTAGTCATATATTTCATTATAAATCCCCAAGAACTGTAATATAATTGCTCTATTCAATTATTGTGAATGTCATGTCATGTAACATTTTTTATTTATATAATTTTACAGCATTTAAAGCTCTTCATCTTACATTTTTTTCCTGTATTTTTGGTGTATTTGTGCCTGAGCAATGCTCAGACAAGTCTTAACTAATAAAAACTGAGTTATGTTGTTATGTGGGTTGGAGAAACAAAAAAGAAAGTTAAATTGGGTGGTACTACAGGTACTAATGCAGGTCTGCACATTTACTAAAAACAAGTAAACTTTACAGTAACTTTTTTGAGACAAATTATCAGTATCAATGAGATGATTTGTCTGGCAAATATTACAAAGAAATAGAGCTGAAACAATTAACACTATTTAGATAATCAATTCATTGTTTTTAAATTTAAAAAAGCCATTTGAACATTTTATGTTTTTAGATTCTCAAATGTAAGATTTACTGCTTTCCCTTGTCTTACACATCTTTGGTTTTGTATATGTTGGTCAGACAAAACAATGTGAACACATCATCTTGGGCTCTTGGATATTGTGATGGTCATTTTTTACAGCTTTCTGACCTTTGATAGACCAAACGATTAATCGATTTATCAAGAAAAGAATCACTAGTTCATAGTCATAGTCATCCAAAGACACTACATTCTCCATTTCTGACTGAAAACATCCATTAAATCCCCATCAGAAACCAGACTGAAGCTGTGAACAACAGTCAGGTTGAATATGCAGGTTTGTCATCATTTTCCTATAAAAGGCCCGAGGAGGTGTGTGTGTGGGGGGTTGAGGAAGTGTGGCAGTAATATAAGCAAACAGAGAATGTGAAGAGAGGAAATGGCCTGTCCTAATAATCACAGCCCAGGAGCAGCAGTGCATTCAGCTTGCAGCGCCGGGGTGCTCGGCCGCTCTCTGTCTCCTTTCAATACAGCAGAGCCCTGCAAGCAGCGCTTTATGGACAAGCCCTGACACCCACAGGAAGTGTAAACAGAGGTCAAGTGTTAAAGTCCAACCCGCCAATTCTCACCTCCATTAAAGGGGGGGGTGGGGCTCCACAGAGCTCTCAAAGCACCTGGGAAGGGGCCCCTTTAAAACACAGCAGTGATTGGTTTCATAAAGTAGCTTTACAAATCAGCAAAGATGTGAAACATCTACAGGACATTTACATTTTATGCATTTATCAAGAAACCAGTGGCCATGTTACCTCGACTACAGTGGTAAAAAGGACTAAACGTTTCATTTTAAAATGAAATATCTACCATGTGAGAAAGTACAAACCTTCTACAAAATGATTAATGAAATCACTGTGGAGTAACCAGCTGACCTTTAACTATTCCTGACAATATATTGGCAGTTTTGGGTTTGTCAGTGACCATATTTCAAACTTTAGAATCAAACCATTAACTCTGTGTCCTAAAAATGTTAATACGTGTCCAAATGAAACCTAAAGTTTATAAGAAAAAGAAATGTAAAGGAAAGTTCCAATAACTAGAAAAAACAGAGACCACCTGCACACCCTGGATTATACTGAATTTTAATAGACATAAAGGAATAGTTCGACATTTTGTGAAAAATGTTCTTATTGGCTGACTTTCTTCAGAGCTCAGTGAGAAGATGCCACTCTCATCTGTATGGTAAACATGAAGCTACAGAGGGTTAGCTTAGCTTAGCAGTTATTTGTTCAGGTTGGTGCAATGCAAAGTCTAAAATCAACACAAATCGTCAGAGAGGAAATTTATGTTAGTCTGCTACACCTTCAGCAACTAGGAATTGATGTTGGAGTAGAAGGAAACTAGGCAGGTGATAAATTGACAAAAGAGCTTCAAAACAAAAGGCCTTATTTTAATCCTGCGAGCCAATGACGAGTGCAAAGCAGAAGGTCAGAAGGTCCTGGGCTCACTGACTCTGTAGGCGTCTCCAAGCGCACCTGCTATTTCGGTTCATGTAGGTGCAGCAGCGCGAAGTGCAAAAAGGCTGAGGGAAGTGGAATATTGATCGGAGGGCGTGGGGATTAATAAATATACTCTCAGACAGCCACATCACTGGTTTCACCGCCCTGAAACAGCTGAGCCAATCACAGCGACGCATGATGGTGACAGCTCAACAAATAAGAATCAAAGAAGAAGAATTGGCTATTGGCTCTTCACATTGCAAAAGGATTGAAAGTTGCCTGTTGAGTCAAATACAGTTTGGGAGCTATTACCCAGTGTACAACCCTTCAGCAACTAAACGTCCAATAACCCACTCCATCAGCTGAGAGACAGCCGATTATCAGACTGAAATAAGAAAATAAACTGCAATGGACGATCTGGCAACATCGTCTACAGCCATGCTAGCAGCTCTGCTAGCTACTTAGACACAGCTGTGCTTTGAGCTAAGAAGCCAACATGCTAACAGCTGATGTTTAGTTGGTATAATTTGTACCATGTTCACCATCTTAGTTTAGCATGCTAACGTTTGCCAGTTAGCACAAAACACAAAGTACAGCTGAGGCTGATGGGAAACGTCATTAGTTTTGCAGGTATTTGATCGTAAAATTAAATATTGGACACATTTAATTTTGGCCAGATGATGGCGCTAGAGGTGAAGTCAGGAGATCACCAAAGTCATTACAATTCATCCTGAGGGGAACACGAATGTCTGAACCACATTTCATGGAAATCCATCCATTAGTTGATTAAAAAAATAACTACAAACCACAAATGTCAACCACATGTTGGCACTAGAAGAAATTAGGTTGATTATTCTGAGCTTTCGCACGCTAAATAACAGATGTCATCACGTTACAACCTGTTGATTGTTTGTGTTTCTCATCACCCTGTATTATATGACAAAGGACACAAAAATTTAAAAGACAGCAGTCAAGGACATCTAGGGAGCAGCATCGCCAGATGAGGGATAGTGAGTAGCTAATGCAGTTTACTTCTGGATGCAGTAGAGTTGGTAGCAAGGCAACACTGTCATATCAAGTTTGACTCGTCATATTAATCAAATACGGGAGGCACTCCGTGTAGCTTTTTACCTGCAGGGCGCTACACACAGACTACCCAAAGTAACATAAGACACTGGATACATATTGGAGCACACATAGGCTTTAAATGAGTCCCTCAGTGTCGTCTGTTTTATGCCAAATATGTGCTATTCTGATGCCAAAAGTTATCTGCAGGTATCTTTTTCTCTTCAGCTCAGTAGTGTAGCGGCCTGTCAGACAGGTCGAATACACACATCCTCCATTGCCAGGACGGGGCTGTCATGTCAGTCAACAGATACCGTTCAGGGAGAAAGTTAATCCCTCATTAAGTTGGTAATGACATGGACGGTCATTTCTGTGAGTGGATGGAGGACTCTCTGGCTCTAAATGGCCGCTATTAGCCCGGAGGAGAGCAGCTCGTACAGTAGTACTTCACAGCGCTGGTGTCGATGCTAATGGCTTGCCTAGCTGCAGTGACTGGAGGTCCTCTCTTCTGCCACACATGTAAATGAAAAACACACAGAATCTGCATAGTGACATGCAAAAGAGGTGGTATCAATGCTGGAATTAGTCAGTTAATTTCACATTTTAACCATTTAGCTGATTGTGTGTTAATTTAGCACATTTTACACAGAGAGAGAGAGAGAGAAGAGGTTTTGGCCGAGGGCACTTTGACAGGTTACAAGTTCTCACTTTTATCGCTATTTCTGTCCTTCTCCAACTCTCTTAGCTTCAAGTCGGGGTTCCTGTATGGTGAAATCACTCACATGCAGCACATGACACTCGGGTCATATGAACTGCTTAGTGTTAATAAGGTGTAAATTATTAATGTGTTGGCTGCTTTTAAAAGAGCTGTAGATTTAACTTGGACTCGAGTTAAAAATTAGGACTTTAGATTTCACTGCTATAAGATTGGACTTTAAACATATTCAAGTCCCAGAAGAACGTAAAGTAAATAAGACGCGTGCCTCACATCCTGAAATGTTAAATTGTTAAACCTATGCCTTGAAATATTTTGGTGTCAGCTCTATAAAATACTATTAACACAGCTTTAAAAGGTTAAAATGTTATTATTGTTAGCATTCAAAGACCTGGCTAGAGACCTGCTTTGACAAGACGTGACTAGGAATTGCCCCAAAAGACTCAAAGATTTCAATTCTCATTTAATATAATTTATTTAACATTGGCATGTTGTTTTTTCAAATGACATACTGTATTTGTGATCTAAAAACAATGTCACAATGTTCCTTATGAACAGAAATACTTCATGTACATTAATATCGAGCCACAACTAATCGTTTAAAGTTGGGCTTTTGCAAACAGGTGTGCGTGTTCAGACATGTTTTTAGTTTTCTTTGTCTCACATTGGTGTACTATCAAGGGCTACGCAGACAAGAGGATCATTGGTGAGTTATCAAGGTAAATTACAGTGAAAATTAAATATATTTAACTCACTTTATTCTTATCTAAGATGGTGAGAAAAGAGGCTGTGTCATTTTAACAAATCTTATTATTAGTTAATTTAAATGAATAAATAGGCACCTTTTTTGTTTTTATAGTTTTCACCTGCAGCTCGCATCTAATGTAAAACTTCTAAACCAAATGACCAGGTGAATTAACAACTGGGAGATCTCGAGCAGGTGTTTCGGTTGTAACTTTACATCTCCTCATGCTGCTGCACGCACACACACACACACACACACACACACACACACAGCAGAGCCTGAATGTGTATTGGAGCCAGACGGAGCGTACCTGCCCTTTTACTGGACTGCCATTCATAGTCAAGGTGAGGGCCAAGGCCCAGCAGGTCCCGGTAATGAGCCCTCGGCCCCAGCAGCAAGGTGGCAGAGGGAGGCCGTTCTGGATCGTCCTGTAAATGGCTTCATAAACTCATTAGCGATGGATGTGCGTGGACAGGAAAGGCCGAGGTTACAGTGCCCGCTAAATGTGTCGGGCAGGTGAGAAAACTCTCCCCCTTTCACCTCAATAATAATAATGATGACAGTGTTTCTCCAATGCTTTTGTTTCATTCAATCATGTGTGAACTGAGCTGGAAGGTGAGAAAGAACAGAGCATAATTCTCCTCTTTGTCACTCTTATTTCTGTAGATCTCACGTCTCTGTCATATCATAACTTCTGTATTAATAATATCTATACCAGCCATTGTTTGGAGATCATGACTTTGATCTTTAAAACTCCTCACAGTGAGTTACTTTTTATAGAGGAATTAAAGCTCACAACTGTTGAATTTGCAGAATATAGACATGGTTCAAACTCATGCGTTTGATATGCAGAAAATACTTTAAACTTTAATGTCGTATATTTCCTCGGAAACTTTTGCTGCAGATGATGACCAACAACTCAAAGTCATACTTAAATTTTAGTTGAAACTACATCCAGAGGTTAAATGTAACTAAGTACATTTACTCAAGTGCTGTACTTACGAGACACTTTGAGTATTTCCATTTTATGCTACTTTTTACCTCTACTCGACTATATTTTAGAAGGAATCATTGTACATTTACATGGCAGTTATAGTCACTAGTTAATAAAGATAATAAAATAAAATCGGTAGTTTAAAGTAGCCCAAACTCATCCAGCTTCATTAAAATGCTAATGCATCAGTATAATATTTATAACACTCTGAAAGTGCAAATGCCATCCTGCATAATGAATACTTTTATTATTTAAACTTTGAGCACATTTCACTTATAATACTTCTGTACTTTTATCTAAGTAAAATCATGAAACAGGACATGTAACATATGTATTTTTATAGTGTAGTGTTGCTACTTTTACTTAAGTAAAATATTAAAATACTTCTTCTTCTATATGATACTCCATGAAAGTGTGATTGTTTTTCTAAAAGGGGATGCTTGCTTGATGTATATATGACTTCTGTCAGAGCTGCTAAAAGTTGTATTTTATGTATGTATGTGTATATATTCATAATTTGATCTATTTTTGCATTATTTTATACCTGTAGTTTTGTTTATACGCTAAGTTACTTCAGGAAAAGTCACAGTTGGATATTTGGAATTATTTAAATGTAAAACCTACAATCTTTGGTTGTTTTTAGGAGTTGCGCACCATTCCTAGAGGTAAAAGAAGTGTTTTTTAAGAAGTGACAAAACATGAGCCAGCATTTTGCATGTAACCAACCACAGACACTGAATGAATGAGTGCTGATGAGGCGTTTCAAGCATTAAGTAAGAGCCTCATTTGGGAAGGATGGCCCATAGAGCTGTTAGAGAGCAACCCTCCAGCTTCTTTCTCCTCTCAGGCCATGACTATGAAAAGAGGACCCTCTGTGACAATGGTCCGTGTATTCCTTGTCTGGCTCCAATACACAAGCAGGGCATGTTGCCTTCCCTGCAGCAGCACTGTGAGTTTCTGTCATCAGAGGACACAGAGGTTTCACTCCTAATATCATGAAAAAAGTGTCTGTTTTGTGAAGCAGAATATTGGAGAAGGAACTTGTCTGGAAATGGCAATAAGATTCAGTCTTTCCAACTTGGATTGGTAATTAGGGTTGCAAGTAATGATTATTTTGTTAAGCAATTAATCATTTAGGCTAAAAAATGTCATCACAAGTTCCCAGAGCTCAAATGTCTTGTTTTATCCAACCAACAGTCCACAACCCAAAGATATTTAGTTTACTTGCATAGAAAACCAGCAAATATTCACATTCGACAAACTGTAACCAGTTAACTTTTTTTGTCTTTTTACTTTAAGGATTAACTGGTCATCAAAATAGTTGATAAATTTTCTGTCAATTAAGAAATCGACTAATTGGCAAATCTTTTCACACTGCAACAGGTATCATATTCAATCTCACAGGCTTGAAACTTCTTTTAAAAAGTTGAGTTAATTCCACTTGTTTTGATTAGTTTCACTTATTCACTTGTCTCTGATCTGATCTCATTGCTTCACTAAATTAAACCTTATTTATTTTTCAAGCCGATTTGACTACAAAACATCTGAAATCTTGTCATTCAACTCGAAGCTTTTTTGTTTAACAAAACACTCAAAGTGAATTAAACGATTTGTCAGGAGAGAGCTTTTCTGCAGTGCACGCCAGCAAACACCGGTCCTGGGGTGGGTGGTCCGGTCGGAGAGGCATCAGAAGAAGCATCCTTATTGTTCAGGGCAGGTCGAGAAAGTCTGTGTTTGCCCTCTTCATTAGACATTCTAGTGTCAGTGAAAGAGAATAAATAAAACGCTCCGAGGTCAAAGGGAAAGAGCGGTTCGCTTCGGTGTTTAAATGTGTTTTAACAGTTACTTAAGGCTCTGGAGAAACTCTCTGCCACCTCCAAATGATGGAAATGAGCCTGGAAAGTTTGCAGAGCTGGCAATAATCCAAGTTGAAAGAGAGGATGTCTTTGTCCTCGGCTAGTGTAAGAAAGCAAATCACTTCCTTCAAAGAAGCCACAGAGCGCATCATCTTTAACCTTTAATGAGAAACCGATCAAACAAAGCGGTTTAACAATTTTATTTCCTGTGCAAAATGTATTTCAGAATAAGGGCCTCCTTTGGTGCAACATAAGTGTGCAAGTATATTCAATTGATTCACAAGACATTTTGTATTCATACACAATAAATAAATAAATCCACCCTCAGATTTAAGGCTTTAGACCAACTTGGATTGTTTTACGAATCAACCAGAGCAGATGCCTTTCGCAGTCTGAGCAGCGACATTCAAAGGATGGGGTGGATCAACGTGTGGATTAACGCAGTGGCCTAGATTAGCGGAGTTGCGGTTTGGTTAAACCGGCAGCACCACTCTGTCACCACACCCGAGCCGCTGAATTTGACGCCTCAATTACGCGGGGCAGCTATTCAATTTAAGAGCTACATCGCTGCTGTTAAAAGGCACACTTTGGAAATAGAGCGCATTCATTTTATACAGAAAAAAGATTATGGACTGTTTACATACAGGAGTGATTCCTGATTTACAACTGGTTAGGAAAAATGCGTAAATTAAAGCCTCGAATATCCCTAAATTGGAAGGTTGAGAAAGTTTGGAATCAAAGAGGGTACAAAGAAATATAAATCCACACAGTAGATTCTCTGTAAATCGCACAGCTTTAAGTCGGCCTACAATTGTGAAGCGACTTGTTACGCTGCTTAAAGCATCTGTCGGCCAACCAGGACTTAAAAGGCTCCAAATAAGATGATTTGGTAACATCAAGGCTTTCCCAGCGGTAATGATTACATTTGGACTTAAGATCCATGCAAGAATTTGTAGCCCAGTAAATCTGCCTAAGTTCCCTGCCCCCACGACTCTTCAAAAGCCTTGTCATTCAAAGGGTTAGGATGTTTGACAATCCCAGCTTGTACTACTCCACCAATTAATTGGATACGTTGTCGGGATGTTCGTTTCTCTCATCTGCTACTTAGAAAGACAAAGGATCGATGGGGGGCTGTTGACACCTCTGTGTCCGGCCGGAGTATAAATGAGGACTCTCCGCGGAGGAGCAGCATTCCTCTTCCTGCTGTACTTGGAGCAACAACTTGTTTTCTGCAAACACCTTCGAGATCTTATTTTTCCACTTTTCTAAACACCTGGCAGAATGCAGTTGCCGAACAGATCAGTCGGAGCTTATGGATACTCCATGCGTAATTACGCACCAGCATCGCTGTACCCGCAGTACCAGGGGAGCCAGTCAACGAAGCCTCCCAGTGGAAAATCTTTCACTATTGATGCTTTGCTCGCCAAGCCGGAGGATACGACCAGCTGCCGGACGAGTCCTACTCAGTGCGGAGAGAAATACCAACCAGCAGTCCCGGTTCTGTCTCTCACCGGACACGTAGGCTTACCGATGGCAACAGCACCTTACGTCTACTCACCAAACATGTTGCACTCAGCGCTCCACACACAACCTGGATATTCAGTCTACTGCTGCCCGCCTTTCACCTACCAGTCATCGTGTCGTGGAGCATTTTACGCACAAGGTAAATTGAGTGGTTTTCATTACTTACTAGCTACTGGAAGTATCGGAGAGAGACAGGTCTAAATGTCAAAACACATTCATGTGGCAGTGTGATTAAATGTGTCCTTTCTTCTTTGCAGCTTCAATGTCCAAAGTCAACGCAGGGCTGCATTCGTTCAAAACTAAAGGTGGGAAGTCGAAAAGGATGCGCACCAGCTTCACCAGCGAGCAGCTCTCCCGGCTGGAGAAGGAGTTCGCACGGCAGCAGTACATGGTCGGATCAGAGAGGTTCCTCCTGGCCTCGGCGCTACAGCTCACAGAAGCTCAGGTAAGAAAATATATTCAGAAAAGCAGAATTTAGGCGTTTAACGTGTAGCCTCAGAAACATTTCTTACTGCAGTAAGTAACATACATCTTGTTTTTTTGTCTCCAGGTCAAAGTCTGGTTCCAGAACCGACGCATCAAGTGGCGCAAACAGAGTCTGGAGCAGCAGCAAGCCAAGCTGGCCAAACTGGGACTGGCTGCTCCGCCGAAAAGTCCCGGATCTCAGGGCCACGGAGATGAAGGAGATGAGGATGAGGAGTTCTCCGACTTGGACGTGGACATTGACGTGTCTGATGACTCCACTGACCACTGCTGACCGAACACCTCTGGACTTGAAAAGACTTTCTGTACATACTGCTGAGAAAGGAGGCCTGTGTCTCCAATTATGGATATTTAATAGATGTATAGTTATATATTTAATTTCCTACATTTATTGCTCTTTGATGAGTTCACGTCATGTGTTCAATTGTTGCATATTTGAATGAAATATTCAGAAATATATTTTATGACATTAATGGCAACCTTGTCCTGTTCATTCTTTTTTATTCAGCCAAGTGTTTCAGAAGCTAAAAGGTGACATTTAAAGAAATCTGCACATGTAACACAGTTGAACTGATGAAACCTCTTAAAGCCTGTTTTTTTTCAATCAGCTTCTGCTGAGATCAGAGATGAGGTCCCACATCAACACATACTTTTCTACCAAACATTTTGGGTTATTTCTCATTAGAGGTTTCTGTCAGAGATGTTTTAAGTGGGCGGGGCTCAGTTGGGAAAATGTGACAACATAAACTTCTTCCCACCAATCAGCAACATGTGAATCAAAATCTGATGACAGTTCTGGGTTTGTTTTGCTACTGTCCAATCAAATCTCATCAAATCACACCCACACAGTCCTGATAAAGCAGATTCGCTCCGTTTTTGAGTGTTAAACAAAATATAACTTTTTCCCCCAAATTTGAACTTTGATTAAGGCTTATTTAGTCACTGTATTTAATGTTTAAGAGAAATATGGAAGATTTGAAACCACGTTTTCATTGTCTTTTAAGAAAAACAAGATAAAGCGCAGGTTTACATTAAATATCAGAGGCACGAAAACTTGTAATTTTATCCAATCCACAGCTAAAACTTCGAGAACACATTAGTAATCTTTTTAGGGGAACAGTTTAATTATAAAAGTAAACCGAAAGAGATTCTGCTCACCGAACAATCGGATCCCAAACGTGATTTAAATTCTAATAACTGAATGTTTGCCCGTTTACATGAGTGTTTGTTAATCTTCACATTAGTATCAGAGAGAAAGAGAGAAGACCTGTCTCCTCTAATGTACCCCAATCAAATCATCACCATACCCTTTGACCTCTCCTTATTGCTCCTCTAATCTCACTCTGTGCCCAGTTTGAAGATGATGGAGACATTTCCTCCCGGGTTTGATCTAAGTCTGTTTATGCTTGAAGTCTGGGACGGACTCGGGTTCCCCTCTGATTTAAGATAAGCAAATAAATAACCATCTGAGGGATTAGCTGGGATATCTGTAACCCGGGGTGGTAGGGGTCAGTCTGTCTCGGGGCTAGAAAGCTGGGTCTCACTGTCTAATCTGTTTAAACGGTCAATACGCCTGTTCTCACTGCTTCCCGATGGACGGGGTTCCCACATGCCCACCCACCGCCGGCAGGTGTCCTGTCTCTGCTCTGTTCAAACTCGACGTGTTTCCTTCCAGGTGGGAAGGGGACTCATGCTGTCCGCAGAAGCCTGCCTGGCAGACATGAGGGATAAAACAGGAGAGAAAACAGTGTGTAGAAAGGATTGGGATGTAGCAAATGAGTCCATCAGAGCAGCTAATTGGGGTGGTCAACCTGAAAGTCCTGTCCTGTGGTTAACTTGGTCATATTAAACAAAGAAAGCTGATGGGAACACAGAGCGGTGGTTTCCATCTCTTTAATCCTTACTTCTTTCTTTTTTTTCCAATAGATTACTACATTAAATATTTTGTGTTGTCACCTTTTAGCTTCCATCAAACTACTTTACTAAAGCGAGATTTAACAGAAGAGCTGATACTGAATCAAGAGGTAAATGAAGATGTGATGCCGGCTTTCTGTGGTGTTGCTGCTGAGAGAAGATGACAGAAGTAAGAATATTACAAGCAAAAAAGATCATATAGATTTCTTATGTGTCGATTTATATCTCCGCCTCACAGCCATTGTAAATTAATTGAGAAAAATCCAAAAGATATATAAACCTGATGTCTTAATATTGACAATCTGTAATCAATAAGCCATAGTGACAGGTTGGTTTTGAATCTGCTTACCCATCAAACAAAGTAATAAACCTTTATAACTTTACAACACTCCAGATGCCCTGAAACGCTCGTGCAACCAGCTACTAGCTTGCACTTTGAATAAATCAGATCATTTGAGTGCTGTCCTGCTAATAAGGATTTAGATATGAGTTGTGAGCGGCTCAACCAGAAAGTGTTTTCCCCTTCTAGGATAGATTGTTCGAGGGCATTCAGAATTTCACAAGAAAAAAAAAAACTGGAGAAAAGTCAGAAAAATAAATATATGCTTGGCTTACAGAAAGTAATTTTTTTCTTTCTTTTATTATTTAGTGACCCCTCAGATTTATCAGGAACCCTTTGAAATATTTTACCATATTAAAATTATTATAAAGAAAAAAAAAAACATGTAAAATTTATAAGAACAGTATAGAAACAAATAAAGTCTGGACTTTGTGGATCGAAATAGGATTGGATCCGGAGATCAGTGCCGATATCCAGCTATATTAATAACCAGCATAAAAATGCATAAAATTAGCATTCTACAATATATATCTGTTACACAGTTTGGCTAAAAGTCTTCAAACTTCATATCTTTTTTCTCAATTTCACGGTTTCTGTGCTCTCTGCCTTTATAAGGCCTAGACTGTACATAACAGAGGCTAGCGTGTTGATTCCTTATAATTAAACTAACCAAATGTACTATTGTAGAGATACACTCCCATAGAAAAGCTACCCGTTTCCCCTTCTTTTGCTCTATTGTTTTGTTAATGCAATTACTCCCTGTGCAAAATGTATTTCAGAATAAGGGTCTCTTTTCCAAGTGCAACATGTATGTGTGTGCAACAAATCCACTCTACCAAAAAAAGTTCAAACTAAATCTAAAACAATGAAATACAAGCTGGAGAGCACGACGTCATTTCAGTCAGATTATAACTGTTTGTACTGTTGGTGGACTATGGGACATTTGTGGGCCTGTTCTGTTTTTGCACTCAATATGTAAATACATCAAAGACATATGACCTTCTTCCATTGCAGACAAATGTAACTATCCAAAAACCCCAGAACTGAAGGCAGCAGAGGTGCTGTAAGAGGGGCAGGACGGCTGGTAACAGTATCAAAGAGAGAAGTTTAATAAACAGTAACAGTTGATCTCTTCTGTCTCTTGTCCGCCACCCCCTGCCTGCCCTCTCCTGGGGTCCCTGCTCGGTCTGATTAGGGCCGAAGCGCCGCTGAAGGAGCAGAATTTGTGTAAAAACCCCGGAGAGCCGTTTCTGATGTGATCAGCCGGGAATCAGAGCTCCCCCTCCTCTCCTCTCTCCACAGCCCAACGTAATCCCATTGAGGGAAAGAAAGAAGCAGTCAGAGGCCTGGGAAAACCTGGAGAGTCCTGGGGAGGGGAGGGGTGGGGGTCACCAGGCTCATCGTCCCAATTAGCACAGGGCACCTTAACGGCTGGAAACATGCCAGCGCTGGTTTCTTAAGACTCTCTACAGGCTCTGAAGTGAAGCTCCTTATGAAAGGCAACTGTTACATCTGCATTTGCCTCTTGACTTGTGGCTCTTATCCCTTTTGCACTTTAATTTGTCTTGGTGGCAGGGACAATAGGTATTTTTAGTTTATCCACCCATATCCACAAATACTGTGTCTTTAGCTGGCTTGTATTGTATTTTCTAGAACTGAAACAATTAGTTGATTAGTCAAAAATTAATCTAACAATTTTGATAACTCGATTTATCGTTAATCATTTTTCTAAGAGAAAAGACAAGAAATAGCTGGTTTCAGCCTCTCAAATGTGAGGATTTCCAGCTTTTCTTGGTTTTTACGTGATAGTAATTTAAATACGATTGGGATTGGAACTGTCGGTCGAACGAAACAAGCCATTTGAAGACGTCAATTGGGGCTCTGGGGATAATGAAAATAATTTTGTTGCAGCCTTATTATTTTCGATTATGTCCGGGGTTTTTTGTCTATAATTTGTGCTGCATTTTAGTCAAAGATTCTCTTGAAAATGAAATACCCTGATTTTAAGAGACTATGCTGGTAAAATAAAAGGTCAAATAGATAAAATAAATAAATGACAGGTCAGCTGAGATAAGTCATATACAAGCAAAATAACCCGCACTAACATTGTCAAGCTTTTCTAAGGCTTCAGGGTTCAATCTGTTAAAATAACTATTAGAAACTGAAACTCACAAGCTGCTGATGTGTAGTTGCACTAAAACAATCCCAGTACACACGGCAATAAGTTGCAAGACCTCATATTCAGAGAAAACAGCCTAAATAGAGATATTTAACATTATTTTGCTCAGAATCATAAAACATGCTGCCCACAGGCTGCAACACCAAGATAGTAAAGAAGTACAACTACATAAATTATGAAATATAAAAATTGTACTAATGTAGGGATGATTATTTCCTCAATTAATCGATTAATGGTGACACAGGCCCTATATGATCTCCCTGAACCTAAGGTGACATATTCAAGCTGCTTGTTTTGTCCGACCGACAGTGTAAAACGCAAAGATGTTCAGTTTATTATCATATCTGACAAAGGAAATCAACAAATCCACATATTTGAGAATCTGGAACCACAGAATGTTTGGCATTGTTTCTTTTCAGCTCTAATGTGTACTTTACGGTAAAATGACCTGCTTTTCTTTCTTTACATTTTGAATACTAAAGTATCTCTATGTCATCACTCCTTGGTGCTGAATCTACCAAGCAAATGTATGAAATGATTGGATGCTGATAACACTCAAAACTTGGTCTTGGTATTATTATTATTATTATTAATGTGTGTTTCTTCATCAATGTGTCTACATTACTCAGTTGTATCTTTAAATACCTATAAACATACCTAAAACCTTTCAGCAGCTCTAAGACTGTTTTTTCTCCTCCCTAAACTGAAATGATGTTGATCACATGACTCAGTTCAGATGTAATGCAGCTCTGAGAAGGTGTGAAAGTTCTCATGGAGAGCAATAACCTCCACCTCCAATAAGAGAGTGCACTTCATTTGACCAACGCGCGTTTTTAGGGTAGGCGATTGTAAAAAAAAAAAAAAAAAAATCCTCCTTTGCATTTTATTTGCAAAGACGAGGGGCCCTCTACTCCATCTAATAGTCATTAGCTTTCATTACAAGCGTTTGAAGTAGAAGCTGCCCATTGTGTCGTCGTGAAAGGGCAGCATTTGAGATGCACAATGACTTCTGACACGGGCACTGACAAGAGGAGCTGCGGTCATCCCGATGTGTGGAGAACGAACTCCTTTTTCTCCCTGGAAATAGCAGTTCCTGTTCACATCGTGTTCAGCGACAGAAAAACACCGGGAAACGAGTTAAAGGTCAAATACATAGAAGCCTGGAACTGTATTTCACCAGGAATCCGCTGCTTCCCAAATAACGCGCAATTTATCCAACGGGCGTCTTTTACGCACGACGCCACCCATGAATAAAATGAAATAATCGAAAAATGTTGGCTCATATGTCTATAATATTCTAGCCAGGACTAAAGTGTGTCAGCACTAGATACATTTATCCTATTTTTCATTTAATCTCCTAATAAATTACTTTAAAAAAAATCATTTCCGGTACTTTTAATACTTACATAGCATCGCCAAAATGTTCCCATACCATTCATATGGGGAACTGTGCATGTAATTGGGCTGTAGTGGCTTTAAAATCTGCATTATACACTTTTTATAAGGTCTCGGGTTTACGCCAATAGTTTAAAATCGACTTTTAGATACGAAAAACATAGCAGGTGAAGCTAAATAGATAGAGATAATTACCTTTCTTGATATGAACACGTGTTTTTTTTTTCTCCAGGCCGTGTTGAAAGTGAGATGTTTGTTTATGCTGAGGAGGGGAGCCGGTGGAGGAGTGGAGCCCCAGTACAGGTGGCTAAACGGCCGCACTTCTCAAGCAAGTGGCACAAACGCAGCGACGTGCTACTTTTCCCATCTCGTTATAATGGGGTGAAATCTTCCAAGTATTTAAGTGGAATAGATTAGCTGAACACACAGCGCTAATGCGAAACAAAATGGCCAATTAGTTTATTAATGAACGCACGGAGGAGAGATGGGGAAACCCTGAGCTTCAGCTGGCCTCTGCAGTCTGGTTTAATCTGAAGGTTTTAATCAACATCATGGAGAAAGATCAGAAGGAAAAGAGACCAGAATTATCTGCATTTAAGACTAATGTCCAAAAGTTTCACCTTATAAAAAGTGGTCTAATCATACTGTATGCCAGCCATTAATATCAAATTCAAACAATTAACTATTTTAAAGGAAAGCTGGTGTAGAATTATTTAATAATTATTAAAAAGTAAAATAAAAACAGGCTCAGATGTTTGTTGTTTTTCTTTAAAATTCATTTGGATTATTTTGTCCTTCCTTTCCTTAACAGCATATATTATATATTTTTCCTTAAGAGCTTAATCTGTGTCTGTGTTTCTGTTGCAGTCTTTTTAATTTCAGATTGACATGATGATGAGGTTGACCACAAGATCCCTGCAGATCCTCTGCGGTCCAAGGAAACACAGCCATCTTCACTAGAAATTGGTTGACCAATGAAACTGCTATTCGTCTGCAGGAAAACATAGTTATCAACATACTGCGATGGCCATTAACTTCACCTTACATGCCAAAACTACTGATTGTTGTATCATACCCCACTGCAAGTGACGGCACATTTCCGTAACATAAGACATTTTGTATTTTGGCTGTTTTGGTTGAGTGTTTTATGGTTTAAGGTTGGGATGGACTACAGCCCTTTTACTGTATACAGGTAAGAGAAATAACATGATGCTCATTAATAAATCTTGCATTATTTTCCTAGTTTTGTACTAATGATTAATCCAGGTAATATTCCTCATTTACCACTGAAACAACATGGAGGGGGATCTCTTGGACCGGGAACTGGACTGAAACCCACGGAGGTCAAAAGGCTCCAGCTGACCTCTGCAAGCACATTTAAATCCTGCAAACATGCTCTGCCTCAGTTCAACCACTGGGTGGCAGCATTTGTCTAAAAAACAAACAAAACAAAAAAACCCAATACCATTAATGAACAGGGTGAGTTGGGTTTAGTAGACTGGTGGGTAATTTTCCTTTGGAGGTATAATGACGGATTATATCGTAATAAAACATCAACAAAAAGACAGCAGATAGAGAGTTCTTTCTCTCAAATATCTGGCTGCTGGCCTCTAACGTTGGAAATAGTGAGTTAGAGTTCTTGTATTGTCACTTTTTAAGCTCACTGGTGACATTTCTGTGAAGTTATAATGCACTGAAGGATTATCATGTGTTTTCTATACATTTCTAAACATTATTATGAACAGAAAGATCACAGGAAAACAATGTATGAATATTATTTAGATTTAGGAGATTTTAAAATGTCATTAAGTACAGTATGGTCAAAACGCACTCATACTATAATTACACTATTATAATTGTCTTCATTAAGGCGAGAATCTTCAAAACATCAATCATTAAATCGCCAGTTAAAAACATCTTGTTTAGACAGAGGCCACTAGAGGGCAGCACTTATATTAAATTGAGCCAACTGTCTCTTTGTCCCTCTTTTCTTTTGCCCCCAGAAAAACAACCGTGTGGATATTTGAAAGTGACAATTAACTAGTAGAGTGTCTTTGAATAGCACTATTTTTTAGAGGAAACGTTAATGCTGTTTGTCATAATATCTGGTTATCCCCTATATTAACAATAATTGTTGGTGAGCTCGGGTCAAAGTAATTTCTAATACTTTTCACATTTTCCCAAATTGTTAGAAGACAAAAGTCAGCAGAAACCTCATATTTCTGATCACTTGATCAACAGACTGTTTGATGTGTTTTACCTGTCTTACTGTTTTATGTGTTTCCAGGACTCTCCGGAAGGCAGTATTGATACCGAGTGGATTATTCTGGTGATATTAAGTGAATTTAATAGATTTATAATTTACAGCTACACGTGTCTGTTCTACAATGTGAAAAGATGCACCATAAAATATGTGCTTCGGGAAATCAGTGTTTTTTAAATCAAAATTGAACATTTTTTACATGTCACCAATTGCCAGGAATCAATACCCCAAAACATGTGTCTATATGCCAATGTTCTCATTCAGATGTTTTATTTTAAGCGGTGCAATGATACTTCAACCATATTTTTCTCATTGTTTACTGCATAAACCAAGTGTGGTTGGTTAAGTGGTTCTCTGTGACTTTCTCCCAGAATGATAATGCTGTCTTTATGAGAAAACATGCAGTTTGGGTAAATGAACACTTCAGAACAGGTTAATTAAAACATTTTTTGTCTATCACATAGAAATAGTGGCACTATGCTGCACCTAAAATAAAGAGGAATGTGTCCTGTTGAATCTCCCAACTTTATCTTCTTTTGTGTTAACTATTCTCTTTTAGTTTACTTAATGGGCCAATGTATAACATGCTACAACCCAGCCCATTCTCCTCTGCTCCCATTATTTTTAATATATAATCTGAAGACACTGTGATATCCAGTGTGAACCACATAGGACACACAATTATAACAAATCTCTTACAGGAACGCTCAAGGACATTAAATGAAGATTAAGATCGCAACTCGCCACTAATCGTCACACGTCCCTGTGAAATTTCCCAGGAATATTATATTTCACTATAAAACGATATTTACGCACTGCTCAGTTTCCCAGGTGAAGATCACTTTGGTCGGACTCTCAGTAACTCTCCTCCGGAGCCTCGGGGGGGAGGGGGGGCAACAGCAGGTACGGAACAACGGTAGACTGCTCTGCTTTGTTTTCGTTAATGCAGAGCGATTTGGCCAACTATTAACCAGCAGCGATCAGGCTCAGTGCGTAAAGGCCCGCAGGGTTTCATCATTAAACTCAACTACCGGCTCTGCCAGCCCTCAAGTTTCTGTTGCGGCACCATGAGTAAAAAACATGGTTTAAATATAAAATAAAGAGTAAATAATAAAGAGTTATGTGACTGAGTCCTGTTTACTTTTCCCACAAAGACGTTACATCGTTATTAACTTGTCAACACTGCCATATTCTCAATCGCTACACTATATGGGTCACTGCGAAAGACTTATAACAAAACATCATTCTTTTAAACAAAACATGTGGATAAAATGAAAAGATTTGTATCCTGAAGGAAAACACTCATTCAACATTGTATTGTTGGGCAATCCTTTCAATTCGGCGATCAAAACATAAACAAGCATTATTAATGGGGTTGAAATCATTCACAGGCCTTTTATATTCAACAGTGCGTCTTATGACTCATGCAACAGAGGAAATCTATTTCCAGGAGTCCATGGCACACCCAGCAAATAAATGCAGATTTTTATCTGTCCACGCAGTCCTTACAACGATTAAAACAATTACACCTTGAAAGAAAACTGAGGAGCTTTTTGGACACCGACCCATTCACAGAACCTACTGCCGTCTTTAGGAGCCTTTAGCTCTAAACACCTAATCAACAACTTGTTTTACCTCATAATTTCCATCGGTAATGATTTTCTAATGCAGCCTCTACGCAAACGAGGTTATTAAGAGGATAATTATTAACTTGGTTAGGGCACGATGGAAGCTGCCGAGGGATAAAGCAGCCGTCGAGCTCCAATGACAATTACAGGCTCCCTCTTAACTGCTGTTTTCTCCTGCAGGACTACATGCTGCTATAAACTGTTATCACAGAGGACAAACTGAGCGCCGCTTCCGCCAAAGTGGGCATGAGTGGGGTCATTCTGTCCATAGTTAGTCTGTTTTCCAAGATATTCATGCATGTTTAAACCCTGAAACTTACATCAGCCACCATTATATTTCCTTTAATTGATGCATTTGAAAAGCCTAAAGGGAAGTTTTCTTGTGTGTCCTTGATGCACCTTAGTGCAAAAGTATGACCTGCATATCATCATTTCAAATAATGTAAATTAAGTCAATGAAAGAAAATAAGACATATTACTCAATAACATTATTATATTATATAGCCTATATTATTATATCATTATATTGCTGTTGTTGTTAATTTAGATTACACTAATTATTTATCAACCTTCAGACAGTGACAGAAAAATCATTTCCCCGTTATTTTCTTTATTTCTAAACAGAGAGCGTTAAGTTCTACATGTGTTGCACACACACACACACACTAGGAAATTAAATTACACGTTAAGCGTTAAAAATATCAATAAATGCTACCAGTCATGCTTTCTGACGGGAGAAATTGTTTTCGTTGGTGGATGAAAGAAGATAAAAAATGATGATATTTCCGTTTGCGCGTTTACCTGAATGTGAATCTGATTCAGCGGAGAGAAGGAAATAGCTAAATATCGTTGGCTTGGTTAACATGTTGTTTTCGGCCATCATCACTGAAAATTACATGCAAATTATGACTGAGAAATATAAATTGTGATAGTCAAGAACAACCGAGCGGGACACGTAAAATAATCAAACTACGGGCTTTATTTTACAGGGTATCTCAACGCTTATTCAGATATCTAAAGGTCATTTTCAGAACAAATTTGATTTCCGGTGCTAACAGTTTTAACGCTCATATTTATTAAAGCAACTAAAACATTAAGAACTTCACTGTGAAAAGAGTAAAATTCTCAGTCGTTTTCTTTAATTAAGTTTACATTTCTTGACTTCCACTTCTAAAGATTTCCTGGATGATTGAACCCACACCGGCAGAATGTTTCCCTTCAGAAAAACGAGATATTAAGGCTGAATAGGACACACAATGACCCATTAATTGGAGCACACATGTTTTCTCAGCTTGCCTCTGTAACTGAGCTGCCCGGTCTTGTGTGATCTATGAAGCAGGTACTTGAGGAGACCTATTGGCAGGTGCTCTGGTCCAATTAGATCTCTCCCTGCGCAGCGTCAAGCCACATTGAAGGTTGGAGTCGCTTTACTCGCTGCGCACTTGTGCACAGAAACCCTCTGAGTGCGCACAGACTCCATGGATCAGGGCAATTTGCAGCACTGTTGAGTTTTGTAGCAGCATCTCCACTGGACAAGCTTATAGGCAAACCTCCCCCCTCCCCAAACACCCCTCCATCTTTGGTCATGACGCATCTCTGAGAGGAAGGTTATCTTTCCCAGCAAGAGGAAGGAAAACGATTGATCACTTTCTTTTGGTATTGGTTTCTATTTCTATCAAGAGATGATGTTTTCGTCTGCAGGCAAGCGCTGCTTCACGATAGAGTCTCTGGTCGCCAAAGAGAACCCTCTAACCGCTGAGGAGCCCATCCGTCCGACGGCTTTAAGCTACTCCAACCCGACGACAGATGCCTTAATGAACAGTTACCAGGCTCCGCCGGCCAGGTCCCTCTACCAGAGCCCGGACCTGATGTTCCCAGAGACGGTTAACCACCCCTCCCTCACCGTGGCTCCTCACCAGCTCGGAGCCTCCCACCTACAGCATCCGCATTTCTTCGGGACGCAACACCGAGACCCGCTCAACTTCTACCCCTGGGTGCTACGGAACAGATTTTTCGGACACAGATTTCAAGGTAAGTGAAGTGGTGGTGGTGCAAAACGCGGCCATATAGGTCATTAAAATAATATGGAACTGATTATTTCACTTAAACATGACCCTTGTTTACAACCTATTTTGATGTCTGCGATTATTTATGCCTGAATGATCCGCCTAAAAACTCAAGTAAATGCTGCATTTAGGTGCACGGGGTTTACTCAGTGACAAAAATCATAAAGGTGTGTGTGTTTGTATGATTCAAAGACTAACAATAGCTTATTTCAGAGGCTAAAAAAGCGAGCTTCAATCTTTGCTTTTTAGAAGTTTCCATATTTTACTGAGATGACCGATACTTGCACATGACTTTTGAACACGATATGACTGTCAACACTGAAAACGTTTCTTAGTTGAACAATAAATTACAGCCACAGATAGCATAAACAAGGCCAGCGAGTCTTTCAGCAGGCTGTCGGGCTGCTCTCATATTTCCACTCTCATTCGCCCTGCAGCTACTCTCTCAAAGCCACAGCCAGCAGAAGATAAGCACTGATGTTGATTTTAAAACTCGCCCTAGGTTAGGCTACAGTGTTTTTCATTTCATTCTGAAAATCTGGCACAACAGCCAGGCTGTAGAGACAAAATTGATTAAAAAAAAAAATCAGTATAATGGGAATAGAAAGGCAAATCAGAAGAAAATCCTGCAGCAAAGGATTTGAACACAGCCTGCAGACAGTGATTTATTTACCAGACAAAGCTCAGCGCAATTATGTACGAACTACTACCCAATTATGGCATGTTTATACTGTATGAGACAAATTGTACTTTTATTTTAATATTGCTTTTTATTGCATTACTAAAAGTCTGGACAGAAAATTTATTTTACAATAAAGACAGAATGATGCAAATCCATAAAATCACACCTATTTTCACACAGGCAGTTTAATGCATCCTAATTACAATATAGGCTAATTCATTAATATTCCATAATAACCTCCGGTTGGACTTATATGGGATCCAAAGCGACAAAAAAAAGTTACAATAATTAGCATATAATGAAAATATAGCCTACAAATTAAAAGGTCAGCAGAGGAAAAAAACGAGTTTATTAGATTCCAAAATCAGAGAGAACAGCCTTTTGGGATGTTTTAAAATAAATATCTCATCTTCTCAGAATATTTTCAGTTACACACTTTCCTGACAAAATATTGTGAAGTTTATCAGGGTGAAAGCTAATTAAGTTGTCAGTTAATGACCTACTATTCAATGTAAAAAATAATGTCGCTCACACAATAGAAAATATAGCCTAATACACTTATTTGCTGTATTTTGAAATAAATTCAAAAAGGTAGAATATGTAGCCTATATTATAGGTAATGTGTCATCTGATGTCTTTTCATTTGTTTGGTTAATATATTTGAATTAGTTTAAGAGTAACCGGTCAACTTACACCCATAATACTCATAGTAAAAAAACCCAAAACAAAACGGTTAGGTCTACAAAATGTTTTTTTACCAGGCTTTTTTTCACCGTTTTTGTTACAAAGAAACGACTTGCAAAGGCCTACCGTCTCCTGTTCAAATGGGTTTATAGGCCTTGTGTGAGTTAAAGAACCGTAATACAAAAAGAGAAGCAGAAGAAAAGGAAGTTTTGATGGAAACACGCTGGTCGCTTTGTTAAAACCGGTAGGGTGTCAGCTCAGGTATTAAAAAATTGGGAACTTGACAACAGCCTGTTTCTAATAGAGTAATATTTGGCCTATTAACCAGCAAATATTTAATTTCGGTTAAATGGTATTATTATGACATTATTACCATTATTATATTAACTAGGCTACTAGCCTACTAGGCCTACTGCTGGGCATAATAACAATAAATAAGTAATAATAATAATAATGAAATAGCCTATTTATAATTCGAAGTACAGCATCACTTGGGCACACTTGGCTTGAGTAGGCCTATTAACACTGTTCACACTGTTTGTGATTAGGTAGCCTGTAATACAGGTTCAACACACTGACAGCCAACCTGCACTGTTACAATAACGTTACCTCTGTCCTTGTTTCTTTAAATGCGGTGTCAGGTAACGATGTGTCCCAGGACAGCCTGCTCCTCCACGGTCCCTTTGCCAGAAAACCCAAACGCATCCGGACAGCCTTCTCGCCCTCCCAGCTCCTCCGTCTGGAAAGAGCCTTCGAGAAGAACCACTACGTCGTAGGAGCCGAGAGGAAGCAGCTGGCAAACAGCTTGAGTTTATCTGAAACACAGGTAAGCTAATGTTATGCTAGCATCTACTGTATGGATGTTTGCTTGTTTGATGTTGTCTGGCTTTGGAGTTCACTATCAAACACGGCTAATTTCCTCACATATTCATTGTTTAAAAAATGAGCAGTTGGCCCTTACATCACTAAAACTGACTCAATGTTGACCATTTCTGCTTTTATCTTTACATTAAGTTAGCTTAATGAGAATAGCATATCTATGGATGCAGCATTCTTTTCCGTTACATTCCAGAATCGAACGGTTGGTGTTCGCGCTGTTGTCAAATATCGCGATAACTCAAACAAAAACGTAATTATTTGTACAATAAATCCAAAACGTCGAAAATATTTCCAGTATCAGAAAGTTAGTCTAATTTTTCTGCATTTTCTCAGACAAATGAACTCTATCTGGCTGAATCAAAATACTAGGTGTACGTGTTAAATATTTGGGGGATAATTCAACTTTTTAAAAATAGATATTATAGCCTAGCTTAATAAATATATCAAAATAAAGCGGAATTATCCCCAGACTGTTATATTATTCCTAAAACAGTTACCATGTAGGGTAACTACGCTAGATAGAAATATCACTTAAAATGATTTTTAGATAAGCCTGATACTGTAATGTCGATAATAACAATAATAATAATAATAATAATAAACTCAATCGCCTCAATTTAAAGCAGAAAAATGATAGATTGCAAAATTAAAGTCAATTAATTTTATTTTACTGTAGGCCTATGTTTTGAGCCGTTATTAGTACTATTATTATGTGTGTTACATAGACTAGAGGTTTGAATATTAGCTGATATTTACAAATAAGAAATCATCTGAATATACGCTATTATATGTTGCAAAATATGAGAGTCTACTACAATGTTAATGAAATGATAAATGAACAGTGTGAAATCATTTTGCATTTTGGCTATGACCAGAGCCTTTTATAACATTTATCAGCTCCGCAGTTTGCAACACAGTACTGACAATTGCTGCTAATACATTTAGTTGCTGCAATGACTTTTAAAGAAATTCAAACGTTTTTAGATATATAAATCAGTGCAGTCCAGTTTAAATAACTCCCTTCCCCCAGCCACATGAGACATTACTGCAGCTCAGTCAGTTAAAGCATATCTCTTAAAAGGTGTTTAATTCATGCATGCTATAGGATAAATGAGTGTAAATATTATTGATGGTTATGTTTAATGAGTCCACATTATCTGGGTGTCAATTAGGCCTAATAGGCAATATAAAGAGAGGTTTCCTGAGTCAGCGATATGGATAAATGCTGCTTGCAAGTTTAGGTTTTGTCTCAGTCAATAGGAGGCTTGCAATTAAGCACCAATTGCATTATGCAAATTATAATGACAGTGAACTGAATATTAATTAACTCATTCAAAGGTTATTTGGACTTGGGTTAAAGTGTGCACTGTAATAGCATAAAGACTGATCTGTCTTCTGCTTCCTTAGAGTGAGCACTTATGGATCCCTGTAGAAACATTTAGTTAGTCAGTAGACTGATCATGTCATGGCGGTTATAAAATGGGCATTATTATTCAATATCACCCTCAGCAGATAAAGGAATGGTCAAACTGTGTGTGGGAGGGGGGGGGAATCATGGATGGAAGTAAAATGCTGCATTAATAAAGCTACACCTTTTCTGTGGCTGGTAAATTAGCCCACTCTAACACTTTGGCAAGTTCCTAGCCATCATTTTAGTGCTGTTCCTGAAGTCTTCTGAGCTGCCTCCACTTTAGACAGATGAACAAAAATACTACCATCCAGCTCTGTGAACTTGTACAATATTGTGGCTCTTTTGGAGTTTCAGCGAAAACATGTAAGAGGAGGAAACTATATGAGTGCGAGTGTTGCTTTAAAATATGCATCCTGGCCAAGGGTTAGTCAGCCAAGCTCATGTTCCAAGGTCATACTAGCGACAATAGTCAGTCAGGAAGCTGTTTAGCCCGCTGACCTCTCCCGTGCATTAATACCATCCTCAGTTATGAACACAAATAAAAGGTTTTTTTTTAACCAGCATCCTTTTAAATGAGCATCCTGAGAGCATTTTGCAAAGGGGATGATAGGGTGACATATGATGCAGGGGGAGAAAATTCAAAAGTATAAACGGGGGGGGGTTATGTCAGAGAGATTGGTGAAATGAATACTGGTTTCCAGGGAGCAAATGAGAACTGTATACATTCTTTTCATTTTTAAAACAGAATAGAAATGCAGACATTTCTAGGCTACTTGTCATCGCAGGAAAATCCCAGGTAGAGCCGAAACAATCGGCCGATTAATTGATAGTCTAACGACAGAAAATTGACAACTATTTCAAATGTGAAGATTTTCTGCTTTTCTGTTTTAAAACAAAATACTCAGATTATCAGATAATGAAAATAATCGTTAGTTGCAGCCTCCATCACAGGTATTATTAAAAACATTAATGATTTCTCCATTACATTTAGTTGTGCTACCATACACGACACCAGAACCTCAGAACTAAAACACATTGTTTATGTTATTAGTTACACTCGTGTCTGACAAGTCGAAAGGTTTGTTGCATATTGTTGATTTTTAAATCAGTGAGATCACTTTGACCTCCTGAGCCGCTCTGAAATCCCACTACAGTCTGCTTAACAACGTGCATCGTCATCATTTAACCTGTTTAATTTTTCTTTCCAGGTGAAGGTGTGGTTCCAGAACAGGCGGACCAAGTACAAGCGACAGAAGCTGGAGGAGGAGGGACCAGACAGCCAGCAGAAGAAGAAGGGAAACCACCACATCAACAGATGGCGCATCGCCACCAAGCAGGCCAGCTCCGAGGACATAGACGTGACCTCAGAGGACTAAAACCGCGGTCCAACCTCCGAGAATGCCTACCCTAAACCCTGCGTCCCCTTCTGACGCATCAGAGGACCAACACTATTTATTATGTAATATTATTAAGTATAATTAGACACTTTAGAGGAAGACACAAGGACTAAATATGTGATCGACATACATCTCGTCACCGAGGTGCTATTCTCAGTGAAAAAATCTTATTTAATGACATCCGTCCTGAATGTCTCTGGATGAGGAGAAATCCTTCCATTACTTAAAATATCTTTGGTGTGTGACGACCAAAGATGAAGAGAAACAACGTCAACCTCTATCATAGTGTTTTTTTGTTTTGTTTTTTTAAATTGTACATAGGCCACTTATAAAAGGTTGCTTTTGAAAGCAGCTATTTGTTTCATTAAAGCTCTTTTTACCACCTGCTTAGGTCATTAACACCTCATTGCTCACCCCACCCCCTCCGCCACCTGTGTACCATGTTAATTTAAAATTCTCCTCAATGACGAGAACATGTTGTCGCACACTTTTAATCCACCCAGTGAGTCAGAAAACAGGCTGGTGACTGGCCAGAAGAACAAAGCAGGAAATGAACCATGTGTCAAAGAAGATCCGATCATGATTTTATTTTCACTGGTGACTTGAGCGCCACTCCAGCGCTTCCCGATGAAGATTCTCCACAGAGAGGCGATTCATGACCAGCTGTGTATGACTCTGGGACAGATGAGAAGCTGCAGAGACCTCGGGGGCGAGTTGTGCCACATAATAAAAGCACGTTCACAGCTTTGTGCTTCGTCTGCTATGCCACATTTTGTCAGTGTGGGGTGACGGATGACATCTCCATTTGTTGAATGTCTGCAGATCTCATTAAGCGCTGTGTGTAGTATAAAACATATATGAGAACATACTTTTCAAGCAGAACATGTAATTACAAGAAGATGTTTTAGAAATAAAAACAAAAGCTATTTCTCTGATGAGAAACGTAATGTGTTTGTGTAATTCAGGTGCTCGCTTCATCATCACTCCAGCCTGTCAACCAGGCTGGAGAGTCTTCAGGTTTTCCTCCTAACCAGCCATTACAGCTGCAGATTTCACTCATTAGTGTCTCCTCTCCAGCTGGAGGTGCATGTGCAAATCAGTGTGAAACATGCTGCTGCAGTGTTTGATTGGAATGAAAACCTGCAGACACTCGGGCTTCTGTGGCACATGGAGTATTGAACAACCAAAGAAGTTTAGAAAAGACAATTAGGGGGAGAATTAGGACAAATCTTAATGGTATAAATATGTTTCATGACACCCCAAAAACCACTCATCCAGACTGAGGTGTCAGGAATGTGGCAGGACAGTCGCACAGGTGTCAGGTGTGTTACCTATCGGCCGGTATTTCCTCTGAATTCCAGCAGAAGGTGGACGCAGAAATAATCCCCATCCAGAGGGTGCAGCCTCTGGGGGGGAAAAAAAGAGGGAAAGTAGTTACTATTGTGCGGCGGCCCTTTCACCAAACCGCCTCAGTAATCACCTGTCAAAAGAAACGGAAGGAATCTCCTCCTAATGACCCCGAGGCTTTAGAGATGAGCCCTGACGCCTTGTTTTGTAAACTAAGAAACAGAGAGACAGCAAGAAACAGGGGGGGAGGCGGGTAAAGTAAAATCCACAGCAGTAGTCTCACCTTTTCACAAAGGCGCACAACACGTCAGACATCTGCAGTTGTTTTGAGTTTCCAGGACATCCTATACTCACTGCAGGTGCAAACTCATGTTAAAAGAGATTCAGCGTTCTTTATTGTCCAAATAAACACCAGAGAAGGCGCGTTTTAACCAGTACAGTAGCTCACTCAATGCACTATAATCCTCTGTGTTTAAGGCCAATCACAAAAGGTCAGCGCGATTAAGAAGAGCTGCACCTCTCGGTTGTCCGTTAGGAAAACAATTAAGGGGAAAATCACACCCGTCTCCCTAAACGCTGCGTCTCCTGAGTCAGCAGAGAGGAGAGTTCAGGATGAACCACCGTGAACAAGAGTCTCTCCAGAGGAGTAGAGTGCTGCGAGGTGGGGGGAAGGAGCAGACAGATCCCTGCTGCTGCAAAGGTGTTGGAAAACTGAACCGAAACACGACGTCTGGTTTAATCTTTGTTTGATTACTTGTTTTCTGTGGGATGACTGAAGCAGAATCCTCAGTGGACAGCATCCTCCACTGATCCTGCATGTGGCTTCTTGTCGAATTACGCTGCATCGCAGTCTACTGTGCTGCGTCCCCTCGGCAACCGTGCAAACATAGGCCTACTAATCACACAGATGATGACAAAAGGTAATACTTGAAAACAGAAAGTTTATATAAATCAAGTGCAATACATACACAAAGACAGAGCAGCATTTTAACACTAGTGCTTTCAGAACACATTTATAAAATCAAAATTTCCTTATTTTAGGTTAAGACTTAAAAATACCCATAGGTTACTGTGATTATTATTATATTAGTACTATATATATATATATATATATACACATACACACACACACAGTATTCTCTTCACTTTTGTTTGATTACAAAAAATGAACTTTATGAAGAATTAATGCACTCAGGTGGAAGCAAACAAATCTAAACGATGAGTCGTTTTTCCTGGCATCAAACTAAAACCAACTGCAGTTGTTTAACTACATGAGAGAGACTCAACTTCTAGATACAGGTTAGAGGGAGACAAAGCAAATATTAGGATTTAAAGTTACTTAATAATGATAATTTCAATACCTGGTGTTGTGATTTAAAAAAAACTGCCACTGGATGATTTCAAAAGCAGATATTGATCTATTTTGAAACGTAATACAGTTCACAGTTCAGTTTAAAAGGAATTTTTCAGATTAAGGGGTCACTATAACAAAAAAACATTTCAAATGGGGGCAGAGTTACTGGTAGTCCAAGTTTAAGGTTTAGTTTATAAAAAATAAAGTGACGGTTTGCTAAATTATCTGCTGTCACCTAATATCTCGCTAAAACTATTTTACAAAAACAACTCTTTCCATTTGGGCAATAATTTCTACATCCATTAAATCTGTGGTTCCCAACCTGGGGGTCAGGACCCCTACAAGGGGCCACGAGATGAATCTAGTGGGTTACAAAATTATTGCCACGGTACAATACTGTAGTTTTACCCTTTTAGGCCTCTAAAAAGTGTTCTTCTGAAAGGACAAAATCACTTTGATTGAACAGCTCACCACTTATGCAACCTATAATATAACTTTATATTAAGGGGTTGCAAGAGGAGGTTGGAAATCCCTGCATTAAATTATAAGCAAGGAAAACAAAATTTGTTTCAGTTATCCTGATTTCATTCACAGTATTTACATAAACAATAAAGACCACAACTACAATCATTTATTCATGTCCAGCGCCAAAAAAGGGAAAGAAAAAGAAAAAACACAAGAAACCAGGCAAGCTTCTAAGTTAGCTAACTTAGCTAGCCAGCCTAACCAGGTTGTTACCCTCTCTCTGCTGAAAAGATAGCACACTAGCTACATGGAGCAGGCGAAGTCTTCCATAAATCTTTGTTATTTGGTATGATTTTATTGGCGAGTGTCCATGTTATAACAGTGCTAATACTTTCTGAGGTGTCGTGATGTATATTTTCCTGTATCACAATATGTCATCATGTGTTATTGCTTATTTAACAACTATTGTCTTGGCGTAAACAACATGTATTCTCAATACCAACTGCCTTTCTCTGTAAACGTATGCTAATTGCTCACTGGGTAAACACAGCCAAATTTACCATAATTCATTCTCTGGCAGCTTCAGGGCGTTTGAACCATGATGAGCAGCGGGTCCTATCTTCATGTGTTGGGCAGCAGAGATCACTCATAAGCCTTTATTGTATGTCACAGTCTTACAATCTGTTGCCATGGCGATCTCCGGCTCTAGCTGATTCACACTGATCTGTGGGAATCAAAGCAGAACCAAAAGGTCAATAGTGAAAAATGGAAATACTCTGCACAAGCTGTAAGATATAACATGTTTACATAGTGTATGTGTATGCAGTGAATGCATCCATACTCATCTACATGAGCCGCTACGTAAAGATTTCAAACAGTTTCATTTGTAACTAAATAATTCTTAAAAGCTTTAAATGTTCTGTATTTACTGCTAATGAGCAAAAGGAGCAAATTTGGCAGATTAAAGTCTAATTTGAGGTTTGCATCTCCTAATATTTGAACCAGAGACAGATGGCTGTTGGAGTTGGAGGCAGAATCCTAATCAGACATCTTGGTAGGTGTGAAATGGGGAAGTGGGACAAATTGAGTAGGCGGGGGGTGCAGGGGAACAGGGCATTCATGTTGCTTTTTGGGGAGGTTTTTTTGTTTTCATCCGCCATTCTTGCGAAAGTGCAAAAAGGACTTTTGAGAGAAAAACGGGCCCCTCCGTGAAACGGGAGGCAGCTTTTCACAGGACTGTTGGCGGCACATATGTCTGAAGTTTTTTGCCATATGGTTGTCTGAGCTATTTCCAGTGGTAATTAAATCCTAAACATTTTAAAGCCAGAGCTGTTGGCTCGTATCAGCAAGTCATTTGGCAGACAGAAGACAAAGAGATGAGAGATGGAGTGAAAAACAACATCATGCTATCATAGCCATTTAATGAGTAGAATGACACACACACTGAGGTAATAAGGCTAAAGTTAGTTCTCAGCCTGCTAGCCTGGATGGCATCAGTGAATGTAGGCAATAGAAACTCTGGGCAGATCGTAACAGAGCAGGTTAAGTCTCAGAGGGCTACGCCTCATTAGGAGAGAGCCTCTGTAAAGCTCAATGGGGAACATGAAAGAGGTCAGGAGACCACGGTCATCAACATCACTCATTGAAACCGAGTCATGGCAGACCTGAGCAAAGCATTTATTTTACAGCCGGGATGTGAAGAGGTAAATACATTGAGCTCTTGGCATCACTATCAATTATGACGTTGATTCTGGTATTTAGTTAAATACATTTTTTTATGTGATTGATCCCTCTCTGAGAATTACCATTGTAATCATAACGACCACGTGTGCTTTGAAACCAATTCATCATGACGTTGGATATATTTTCTGTTGTGCTGCTCTTATTTTCAAATGACATAAACACAGTACTGGTTAAACCTAAACCCAGTTCGTAAAAGCTTTTACATTTACAATTGTCTGTTCAATAGTTAACATGAGGAGTGAGACAGCGTGGCCGGACAGATGAAGACAAAAGTGCCACCTATAGAAACTTCAACAACAGTAAATGTAAAGAAAGCTTTGCCACAGTAGTGACGCCATTTGATTGACAAATTGATTACTGCAGTGCAGAAACACCAAAGCAAAGATCACTTAACACCAAAGATGGAAACAAAAAAAAACCTTCAGACAAAGCCGTGTTAGAAAGCCCACTTTAATGCACTATTAAACGATGTTCTATTGTATCTAAGAGGAAAGACATATTCCTTAGTAGAGGAGATGACATACCTGGGACATCTGTGGGAAGAGACTGATGGCGAGAGGCAGAGCCAGGCTGAAGGCGGCGAGGCACACCATACTGTGGACAGGCAGGACAAGCCTCCGCCGTCTCTGCAGGAGAGGGAGCCTGATGGAACACAGAAGAGACAGAAACACTGTCTTCCACAAACTTACACTGTACCCATTACATTACATGGTGAAGGGACAGCTGTAGAATCTGAATGATACTGGATCTTTTTAGGCGGATACCAACACCAATATTTGAGAATTTAAAAATGTGATAGCTGATATTCTTGACAATGTGATGGCAACACTGTTTCTAAAGAAGCTTAAACATATCTTTGGCATTTGTGCACTGACATTTCTTGTTTATTATTGTCCTACATATATATCAGCCAATATTAGCTTATCACAGATATATCGGCCCAGGTGATTGATCAGCCTAGCTCTAGACAGCAGAAGCTCACACTCAAAACAATTCAATATACAGTGGCCTGCATATACCGTCAACAAACATACACTCACTGTTCAATCAATATGTGCATTCAAGAGATTCTACTTTTGTAGACCAATCATCGAGGAAGACAAACATTTTCAAAAAGTAAATTTTTCAGGAGTTAAAGAAAATGTTTTAAATGTTAAATTTGTTCCTATTTGCCAAAACCAAATTCAGGCATCAGGTGTGGTCACTTACTGGCAGGAAACATCTTGAACAGGAAGTGACAAATCCAAGCATGCCCTCCGTTTAAGCCAAAAGGCAGAAATAACAAACCTCCCTGTCAAAATCAAAGTCAGGTTTTCATGCAGGATCTCTCTGCATGAGATGATTTTGCACACATAATCAGACTTGATGTCACAGCAACATGACATACTGTATGTCAGACATGTAGGTATACACAACCTTTAATGTCGCTGCTAGATTATCAACCCACAGTCAGAAAAATATTACATAGGTGCTTAGTTATGAAGTATGAATGGTATATTCTCTATGGATCAGTAAGTTTTTATTAGAAATTAATTTGAGAAACGTGAAAAACAAACATAAAATTTCAAATATTCAATGGCATCTCTTCAGGAAAATTTAGCAAAAAACAAACAAACAATGAAACTACATACTTCCAATAAAATGTACCTTTACACGGTATTACCAAACTCTCTTTTAAAAAACAGCTAGTAATTTCTCTGTTCATGCAAAGTTTGAATCAACAACCAACAGCTGAATCAGCTGTGAAGGCTTTTGTAACCATTTAAAACTATTCAAATCCGTCCAATTCATGTTAACAGTTCAATCTTTTCTTTTATTGTCATTTGTTGAGAATTTTACATGGTCTCTTGTTTGTTGTGTTAGCTTAAATAACTCTTATGTCTATAATACCTTACAATTGTAAAATGTATTGCCATCAATTGCAAAAGCTGTATTTTCTCTATCTGAACAAAACAGGCTTTTTTAGGACTTTTTTAAAGATCTATCTCCAGAAATATATTTTCTCGTCTCAGCCCATATTTCTCTTCCCTCCTTGCTGCCCTCCGTAGGATAATCCCCTCTTCAGTGTGTGAGACAGCGAACTCAGCAGGAGCTTGAGAAAGAGCCGCTCCATCTCTCCTCCACCAGCGACGCCTCTCCACCTAACGAGGAGAGCTACTGCCTAATGAGGGAGCTCATTAACACATATGGCTGCCATGGTTTAATTAGGCTACACATACACATAATACACACATAAACGTGCAGATACACATCTCAGAACTGGATTACAAAGAGAAAAGTCAATAGGAGAAAAGTTGTGAGGTATGTGAGATGCGAGAGGTTTGGCTGCATATGTAAGTTTGGAAACCTTCAAATCAGGTGATAAAACTTGATATTATCCAAAATTAATGACACTATTTCATGCAATACTGGCTGCGTTCACATGCACTGAATAACCTGGCTAGTGGCCATGTTCTGGCTGAGGTCTTACCCAGGTTTAACTGTTTACATGAACCTCTGGCACCGTGACTGAGCCTCCCTGTCGCCATGAGAAGACCAATTAATAGAATATCCCTGCTGACTTGTGTTGTGTCAAACACAGATACAACACTATGCCACTGAATGACTGAAAACACTACATTTCTCAATTCCCAAGAGCAATAGCAGTCACATTAGGTTCTACTTTCCTGACCAAAAATATATAAGTGATGTATAATAATAATAATAATAATAATAATAATAATAATGTGAGTCTATGTTTGCATGAAGGCAACAAATACATGTGATGGAAATATAGCCATCATCAAATATGGTGCTTTTTGAACATTTTTTCAGTTATTTTATAGTCTTGCAGAGCCTGCTGTACTGTATATACAGAGGTATGTGAAGGGGAACAATTAAACTGTAAAGCAGGTTTCTAATTTCTACACTAAACAAACACCTCATGAAGGAGGTGGGGGTGATGAACATGAAAATGCAACAGAATTAAATAAAAGCCAGAAGGCGTTTCTTTGTCAGCAGCAGAAAAAGCACTTGTTTAAATACTGTAGCTGCTCTAGAGATTAGTTCTTTTTCAACAGTTAATAGTTCAAGAGTTCAGAACATTTCCTCTTATTTGCTTATGCAACATTTAAAAAAAAACTGGCCACTAGTAGTGCTACGGAGCAATGTTTTTACAGGTGGGTCCTATTTGATTTGTATGTCTTGCACAGCACCGAGAACACACACTGCAAAGTGATACACATTTCTTGTCGAGGGTTTCATGCTATTCCAATACTCTATGAAGGTAAAATGCCATGTGACGTAGTAATGCGGCAGCAAAAGCAAGGAAGAAGAAAATTGCAAGCGAGCAGACATTTGAATACTCTGCTTTGCAAATGTATGTTTATGAAGTAGGAAATGCACTCAACGTGTTTGTTAATGATACGCACAATGAATTTGTTTGTTTACAAGAAAACTCCACAGAGTACCTTTAAGGTTAGATACACCAAGTATTTTGGGGTGCTTCTGTACAATCAAGAAAAGAGGAAAAAACTGCCCTTGAAATGGTAACTATAATGTTAACCGAGCTTGATAAATCTATAGACAGTTTCTCTATCAGATTTCCAGAAAATATATTATCACAATATATATTGTTATCCCAATACAAAATAACATACCATGGCACAAAATGTTATCCATATTGCCCATCCCCATTTTGGGAGATTCTGTTTCACTTTATCGGTAGCTGTTACATCACAGTATGAGCTTGGACCCAAATCAGGGTACCTCTGTATTTGGGCTGAAATGGAGATACTCGATGCAGGTAGATGTAGCTTAAGAGACACAAAAATACATAGATGCTGAATATACGTATGAGTCTATAGCCTCTCACAGCTACTGAAGCACATGAAGGACAGAACCTGCTGTCACTGCCCTAAATCTGCTCTCAGCAGAGTAATTCATCATTGGGGGGCCGCCCAGGGACCCGTCTCTGTCCCCTTGTCCTCGCTCCATTGAGAGCCAATGAAGGCAAGCTGTGACAGAGAGGATAGCTGAGCACTACTCACATGCAACCACAGTGAACCTCACAGCCCCCTGCTCACTCTCACACTCTCTCTCTCTCTCTCTCTCTCTCTCTTCCCATTCAGTCAGTCAGCTGCCAGGAATCCCAAACACACCTGGGCAGCCGCCCATCGCTGTCTGAGCCCGCCTGCTCGGAGCGGTTGGGACAAGTGCTGTCAAGGATTTACAAAGATGGCTGCATTCCTCGGCACACCGCAGGCACAGTCAGGCCATCGATCACAGGACGTCCGTATAAACACATTGCATCATTAAGACATCATTACAGTCATATCACACAGCACTGAATCTCAGTGGTGGAAAGGGTTCATTGACTACAACAGCAGTTTTCACAATGGCTGAAGGGACAAAGAAATTACTGAGCCTTTTTTTTTTTAATGAAACTATATATTTGTGAGCCATTTTTTAAAGATTTACATCTTCAGCAGGAACAAATGCCCATTAAGTTTGAGAAAACTAAAAGTAGAATCTCATGAAAGATAAAAAAAAAAATAATGCAGTCTCTTACTTTTCCAGTACAGCCATGATCATGGGAGGTAGCACCAGAATTGGCATGGGCAGGACCACTCTCGTCAGAGCTGTTTCTAAAAGTGCCTGTCACAAAAATAAAAAGACTTTTTTTTTGCTTTGTATCAAGGAAGAAAAATAAACTATTTTAATTATGTTCATATTGAGAGGTCATTTACAGTTAGCACTATATTGCATTCACAAACTTTACATCAATCACTAATATAAAAACCAACAAAGCTGCACCTTAAGAATTCTCATCAGATAAAAGCTGAGAGCTGAGCAACATACATGCCTGGCAGCCACTTTTGATGTTCCCACCACATTCCCGTTGTCGTCGAGCACACTGATGCCCTCCGACAGCTCAGAGTGTCTCATGAGCACCACGTTGCAGACGTTTGCACTCGCTGTAGAGAGGTGAGAATGTTTTTAGAAATGAAAGTAAAGTGTCACATCTAGGAATTTGATGTAATTTCTTATTTCACAATTGAGCAAGTTGTCTTTTCACCCTCAGGCTGAGGTTTAAGATCAGGCAGCCTGTACAGTGCCGTTGGAGCAGGAAGGGGTTCAGGTCCTTGCTCAAGGGTACTGTGGTGGGTACTGTTTGGCTGTAGAGTCTTGTTTGACATATATTTACCATATTCTGTATATTTGGATCAGGAGTAAACAGTATTCAAGAAATCACCTTTGCCCATGTTCTCTCTTGCTCTCTAGACATAATAATATTATTAATGATGAAACGCCATGCCTCTGTGTGTGTGTGAGTTTGACTCAAGCAACAGTCAACGGACATCATAACCAAGGTGACTGATAGGTCGACAAACAGCTGTGTTGTTACCTTGTGATTTATTCACGAAATCCAAAATGATCACAAATGTATGTTAATATAGATGGACCTTTCTCCTTGACTCTAATAAGAATAAGAAAAACTCATTTTAGAGAGTTTAGTGGTGGCGCTGCAAGCCTTTTTAATTTAAGACATTCACAACAACAACAGCATTCAGAGTTATCTTTACTAAGGGCTGCAGGGCTGGCAGGTCGCTTTGTGAGGAGAATTCAATTGACTGAGCAAATAGCTCTTTTTACCACATAGGGATTTTTTTTATTCAGACCAATTAATAGAGGGACAGATAGTGGGATTTTGGCAAGGAATAACAAAAACTACAGCAAACATCACATTTTCAAAAAATAGTTTGCAATAATGGATTCAATTTTATAATTACTTTGATGCCTTTATTAATTTAATTACAAAGTCTCTACAGCTCAATGCTGAAATATGTGGCTGTAATTTGTAATTATTTTAAATAATTACATTTATGTACATTTTAATTGTCATCTAATAATTAGTGGTACACTCATGAAAATGCACCCAAGAACTTTTCACGTAATTACTTCCTAAATATCACAAATAATGACAAATATTTTCAAAAGACAACAAATTAATTATCCTCATAAATTTCTGGCGGCATGGCTTTCCCTCCAGTTGAAGTCTCCATAATCTAATTGAATGACAGGCCAATGCTTGATTAGGTTATTACAAATAAATCTATCCTTAAGTAAGCAAACAAAATCAAGCGGGCGAAAATTCAAACAGCACTTTGCTTTCGCTCGCTTCAATTAGCCATTTTAATTACCTTTTATATGGGTCTACCAAAACAACAACAGCAACAACAATGAACAAACAGAAATCAGGTAAATGAGGCCTTGACATTGACGCCACTTTGGGGATAATTATCCAATTTGTTTGCAGCAGCAGAGTTCTAACAAGCAGCCAATTACCAGGCAAAGGCTGCGCCGTAGAAACCTGTTGATTTAATTGAAAGAACCGCCATGGTAAGAGGAGGGGGGGCAGGCAAACAATTTAATTATGAGCCAGCAGCCCGAGGCATTCTGGGACACGGGTTTATACCCCTGGGTGTGACTGTGTGTTTGCGGGAGAGTGGCATGAAAATCGTGGCTTTGTGGCTCCACACAAGTCTAACAAAGCGAGCTTGCAACACGTCACTAACCCTGCAGAGGAAAATGGACCGTGAGGAACAGAATGACACAAATTGCTCAGCTGTTCTTGGCTCGCAGACAGCAGAGCAGTTCTAAAAAGGTAGACACTATATTTATAATTTAACACTAAAGGATAAGAATGAGTTTATACTGGATCTGAAGATTTATGTTAGGTTAAAACAGGCATAAAAAAAATCCAACAATATTTGTTCATGACTACTTGCTACGTTTTTAAAAATGTATGTACACTTTGATCCATATGTTGACAAATTGGATGCATACCCATGACATTTGGGATCGTTACTGATGGTCCCCAGAGGATATTTCCTAACAACTTTGGTGATGCCCTGATTTTTCATCTAGCCCCACCACCAGGTCACATCTTCAACAACTTTGTTTATGACAAGATACCAAAAAAAATGAATGACCAAACTCTTGTCAGCCACATGTGGTTTTAGATTACTATATATATATATATAGAATGGTAAACATTAGCATGTTCGACTAACAAGGCAATTGTTAGCATGCTAACAAGCCAACACTACATAATAAAAGTTATATACTAAATGATGTGTTTAAGTTCATTTCAGACTTTGGAAACAATCTTAACTCAAGGGACCCTTACTAGCTTTTCCCAGGTCATCATCATCATCATCATCATCATCATCATCATCATCATCATCATTCTGCTGCTCAAGGATGTGAGACATGCCTGAAAGCTCTGCAAAAAGCTAGTAAGTTAACCCTAAATTAAGATTATTTTGTTACATATAGTAAATATTTATGTGATATCATGCTAACCATGAGCTTGATAAAATGCTAACATTAGCATCTTAACATACTGGCATGCTGAATTTTACATACTGTCATCATGCTCGCAAACTATGCATATTAGGACAATAAATACTACAATGTCATTTTTTGCATGTTAACACATGTGTACACTTGTTACTGTACTGCCAACGTTACGACGCCTAGTGACACATACCAAAAATCATCATGACAACATCCAATAGTTCACATGCTAACTATAAGCATATTAACATGGCAACATTCCAACTTTAGCTTGCTAATGCAGTCTGCGCTTCAGCAGTGAAGTTTGTGAGATTTCTTTGTTCATGGATAACAACCTAAAAAATGACTTAATCAAAAACTTAAATAATTGAAAAAAACAAAATAATGTATTGACAGATCGACATTTTGACGTAAACCTGCCACCTTGGAGGTTTATTTTAAAACTGGAGAAACTCTAGTCATCCTACTCTGGTCAGTTATTTCAAGACTAGACCAAAACTACAACGTGAACTAAAATTTAAACAAATTTAGTTTAAAAGGCCATTTTGGTAGAGAACTGGTCTTAATCCCTGTCCGTCCCATGAAGTGTTTCGCTAAGCTTTTTGAACTTACCCACTGCTGGGAAGGGGATGAACCTCTGCACCAAAAGCCTGGTAGTTGGGCTGAAGCGGCTGGCTTTTTGGATGAACATGTTCAACCCGACCTGAAGGAAAACCAGGCGCATATGATCAGCCATTGACTCTGTTATATATTACACACACACTGAATATTTGAGGAAGTGTTTTTTGGTCTTTCAGAGTGCCATGAAACATGGTTTCAGAAATGGTATGATTGGGAGAAAAGGGACTAAAATTTCTGGCTTGCTGCATAAACAATTCAATACTGTACTGTATTTTAACACACTAGAGGGCTGTACTCAAAAGGCTATGTGCTCTCACATAACACACCACCACGCTACTTCAGCCTCTGGCTCTCCCCAGCCTGGCAGGGGGTCATCACCAAAGCAGACATTTAATTGGAGAGCTCCTGCTCCCCTTCACGCCCGTCGTTCCGCCCTCCAGACACCCCGCGATTTTTTTTTTCTGTGCTTGTTGCCGTTGTCAAGCCTTAGGGAAGCAGCCGGATGAGCGCCCAGCGGGACCAGTAATTGGCTCAGTTTGAGCCCTGTGTCCACGCTAAGGGCTGTGTCAGGCAGGTGTGTGAACGTGTATTATACTCTTTTGACATTTGAGCCTTTGATGACATGAAGGTAAGAAAAAAGGTTCAACTGATAAGGGTATTGTGAAGGCTGGTATTGAAAGGTTTATGCTGATATTCAGCTTCGCTGAATTTGGTCATTTTCCTGTCAAAACAATTAAATGTATTCTGTGTTCACCTAAAAATGTATTCCTGTCAGGGTTGGAAAGCATCTGAAACAACAGTTAAACCTTTAAACTCTGCACTGAAGCCCAGATTAATAACATTTTTATTGGGTTAACAGGGTAACTAGGGGAACCTTTGGCATATGTCACACCTAGACAAACACATCTGCGAAGAAAACACAATTTCATTGCAGATTTAGAGACTTTTTATGTTGAAAGAAACCTCCAGTTCAATTTTGCAGTTGATAAAGGTCCAATATTATGCTAATATATTGGTCTCCCTTGGTTTGAAAGACATAATGGATCAATAAGTGACTCAGCAATTGCTGTGTGATGACATCAAGTCATTGGGGTTACAGGGCCTGTTCAGTCAGAGCAGAGGCATTATGGGAACTCACAGCGATGGAGACTGCGCTGGTCACCACCCCGAGGTATCCTTGGACAAATCTGGAAACTGGAGCCGGCTAAAGTGAAAATTAAGTGAGATTACAATATGAAAGCATTTCACAACTGTTTATAAACAGTATATACAGTATCTGCCTAAATGGGACTGGGTCACTTTACTGCTGATACAGTACCTTGGAGGCGTTGCGGTTGCAGTAATTAACACAGGCATTGTGACTCTGGTTTAACCACTGTAAAAGGAGAGGAGCTTGTTAGTAAATGTGCTGATACACCTGATGTATTACTCTATTATTACAGGTGCTACATTTAGCATTTTCAACATTGTCATGTCCCTGTCTGATTAATTAGTGTAAACAAACGGGACTATGGAGGCTCTTGACCTAGGATCAAACGGGGATTTTTTTGCGTACCAGAGCATCTACAGAAATACACAAATAAACAGCAGTAGTGCAATAAACTATTTAGGCACTATAGGATTTCCCCGTCCCTCCCACAACAAGCCCACCACTCTGCAATGGTCTTGTGTCACGCCAGCAGTATTTCTATTAGTTTCTTTAGCTTAAAACCAGATTTTCCATGAACCCCGCTTATTATTATTGTATCAATGTTAATCATTTGCTTTGTCTTGTGGCACTATCTTCAGAATGCTAATTTCTGTCACTTTGACAGAAACTCCCTGTCACAGTCAAGTGTTTGTATTTCTCAACCTGTCATTTCATTGGTTTTACAACATCTTGCCAGGACTGCAGTTGAAAATTGGCTGGCTGGCGAATACTGGAAAGTTCACAGAAATGTTGATTAAGGTGTTCTGTCTTTATTAATAAATACATTAAATCATTAATTAATTAATAATATTACGTCAGTCTGGACTTTTACAGATCAAGAAGTAGATATTTACCTGCCAGAAGATAGTTGACACCAATGTTTGATTTGGGAGAAGGAGGCCAACAACCTGCACAAAGATAAGACCCTTTAAATGACAAATAATCGTACGATAAAGAGTACGTACATATTTGGATACATTTCTTTGTAGCCTTGGTCCACATTTTGGACTAATTACAATAAATATATTGACTGGCTTGGCATTACTGAAATGTATGTTAAAAAAAACACACAAAAAAAAACAAAAAACTTACCACTGGTGTGCCAAATGGGATAAAGCCTGTTAAAAGACAGTCAGTATTATAACTGTTCATCTTACACTGATAATGGTTTGCTTTTAGATTATTCTGCTGCCAGATTTAAAGTTCTTAAAAAACACATCAGTTCTGTTCCTCTTAAATAGTGTGTTTGTCTGTACAGGTTGGATAGAATCAGATTCTGGAGCTTATTCCCATTTGTCTGATATATACATAATGTTGGTATAAAAACATATTAGTCCCTTTCTCCTCCCTCATTCGTTCTGTCTCCCACCCTCTCGCCGACACTTTAAAGTCGACTTACAAAAATAGGTGCTTTGAAACTGGACAAAAATACTTGTGTTTGCTTCTTCAGAGGCCTCAAGAACTTCTCTGTCACTGTGGGAGAGAGGTTTTAATCAGCGCCCAGCTGTGTGACCTTTTCCAGACAACCTGAAGAGCCCCGTTGGGCCATGACAGTTCCCAGGGTGAACGATGCCTCCATGTTGGACCACATAACAAGCCCCTAGATCCCACGTCCCCCAAGGCTTCCACACCAAGCTACTGTACCTGACATCCGAAAGGGCATGAGGATCTTCTCCCCTGTGTCAGGGTGGATGATGGCCTGTAATAAGAGCATAATGATTGGAATCAGACGATAATGAGTACTGAATGATTTGGATTAGTCCAGTTCAAATTAATTAGGAAGAAAGTTTTGCTGTGGAGTTAAAAAATGAAGGAAAGTTTTAATTATTATAAGTGTGACTAATATCACCTTAAATACAGTGAAACTACTAAAAAGAAGCTGTCAGACAGATATACAATGATTGAACAGACAAAGTGGTTTGGAGCAACAAGAGATTATTACTTAACTACTTGCTAACTGTTTCTCTTTAAATGTGTGCACTTGGACATTGGGCAACATTTTTAAAAATATTTAGCAGGTATAATGTTAACTAAGTTCAACCTTAGTTTAGCATGTTAGCATGCTAACATTTGCTAATTAACATTAAACACAAAGTAAAGTATTTGATTTTAACCTGATGATATATGGAAAGTTAAGGGATGACCAGAGTTGTAACAGTTTATCCTGTGAGGAACATGAATGTCTGTGACAATCCATCTAATAGTTGTCAAAACATTTTACAAACCCCCCCCCCCGTAAGCTTCATCCGTTGGGAAACATGAATGTCTGTACAAGATGGCAATCCATCCAGTAGTTGTCGAGATATTTCCGTCTGAAGATTTTTTTACTACACTTTTCTTGGTCCTCCTAACATGACATTGAGATGCAGAAAATACTAAATCATTTTGAAATTTTAAAAAAACAAACAAAAACAAAACACCAATCCCTCTGTACTCAACTTCTCATGTAGAAAATTTTACCTTGCGAGTTTCATTTCAAGGCAGCATTTGTCTCTGTGCACTTCCTTTTTGTTAAGTGTGATGGGTAATATAGTCCAACAGTGCAAATTAGATAATGTGACTATCCGTTTTGATCTCTAGAAGGTTGCAACATGATTTAATCAAGCTTGATTCATTTATAACACCAACAGAAGCCTTTAAGTGTACCTAAACATTTAATATGGACATATTTGCGCTATTACAGTTAATTCAAATTAACTGAACTGATTGTCTAATTGTTTGCACCTGTGTCTTATATAATTAAATGCCCTGAATCATCTGTATAAGCACTGATGAAGGTCTGAGGAGTTTGATACATAACCTCACTTTTTGTACACCAGAGTACTTTTACATAATGCATTAAAGTTGCAAAGCCTTTGATCTTACTTACTTTTTTCTATGTTTTTTTGTGTGGATAAGCTTTTCAAGTCTTCTCACACGTACGCACCAAAGACAAACGACAGCGTTCCGTTAGTACAATATCCTCTCTGCCATAAGATAAGACAGATTGAAATCTCTTTCCCCTGCTGCTTCAGTGGTGATGAGATCTGCTGATTGGAGAGGAACGGAAGGCATCTAGCTTCTTCCTGATGCTCATGGAGCCTATCTTGAACTTGTGAAGTACTATGTATGAGGGTATAATCATGTCTGAAAATGGGAAGTTTGCCCCATAGGGCATATCTAGTTCTGTAAAAGACCAACTAACATGTTTAATAACTGGCAGCTGACATTTGCCTCATTTAAACCTCTTGTATCCAGATACAGTGTATATAGTTTGATCTAGTTAGAACAGATTAGAGTTCACATTCGGCATCAAAATGTGTCTCAAAGGTGCTGAGTGACCACTTGTGATCAGATTTCGCTGTCCTGCTCACATCTGATTTGCTTTTTTTTTAAAATGTATGTAAAAAATGACCAAAAAAAAAAGGGTGAGGGGCAATTCATTACAACATTACACATACTGAATAAGCTTAACAATTTAAGAACAGCTAAAAAGAATACTGGACTCCACTTCATACTGTTTATAGACATTTCCCTTATAAAAATAATTAAATAAATAATAAATTCATTAAAATAAAAGTTTTATTTAGACAAGTTTTGACCAACTGCACCTGCAGTCAGACATGTTTAGAAGCTGGAACTTACTGCTAAGTAGCAATGGCGTTAATACAAATTGCCTGCTTCAATGTAGTTACTTTACCATTAAAGCCTTTTTTAATGTTGCGTAAACAGTTAAGTGTAGAGACTAGTGTAAGCTTTGTTTGCCAAGCAACTGAGACCATACCATAACAACCAGAGATGATAAAAGATAGTGATCGTAGTGTGTGCAGGGGGAGAAACATCTTACCTGCTTTATTTTTTGAGCTTGCCAAAGCTGTAGAGACAAATAAATATCGTTAATGAGAAATACTTTACTTTCTAAATACTGAACAGTATTTTTACAGGTCAGCTGATGTCTGTTTCTGTAGTTAGCCTTTATTTATTTATTGGTTTATTTAACAGCGACAGTGCACTTGTAAACTGCTCTGGATATATACACTTTGTCAGTTAAAAACATAAAATGTAAAACAAAACATGGCAGCATTTAGAAGATATTCGGCTGTTTTTAGATACATCTCTATCTATCCTTACTTCTAAATGCTTCACAAACACTTGGTTCTTTTACCCTTCTGTGGACCAATCAAAACCCTGAACAGTGTCCTTTTCAAAACCAACATGCCAAGAAAGAAAGAAAGAGTTGGAGCATTTACAACGCTCGACAAAGGCTCAAAGTGACTGACTTACTTGGTCCTACTGTCTCTAAGTTTGTCAACTGAAGTTTTTGTGTCTTTACCTGAACATCTGTCACTCCTGGAGGCAGAGTTCCTTGTTTGAAACGGTCAAGCAGCTCCACGCACTCCTGCAGCCGTTTCTGATTTGACAAAATAGATAAAAGTCAGGCTGATTCACCCCTCCCGACAATCGGAGGAGAAATCTGGTCTGGGACCTTGGTCAGTACCGATGTTCGGCCCAGATTCTATGGTAATGTAAGGGGTTTACAGATCCAATCTTCATTGGGGCTGCCCTGAAAATTTCAAACATGTTTGATATTTAGGAGTTAAAATCTGGATGATAACGTTCAAGTGGGACCACAATAGCCAATGACCGTTACAAGCCAATGTTAGTCCCGGAGCAGCTGGCAGTGTTACCAAGCAACGGTAAACATTCTAGCCCTTGAGGCTAGCGTTAGCTAGCATACTACTGTTGACAGATATTAAAACTGACAGGTAAAATCTCACCTCCAGTTCTCCCTGAAGAATAGACCGCGTCTCCTCGACCATTTTCTCATCTAGGCACGTTCAGCCTTCTGCTTTTGTTTTTTCTCACTGCAAAGCATTACTACAGCAAGTTGTTGCACCACGTCAGTCTACATGTTGTTTACATCTGATTCCCCATGAGATCGAGCGAGGTGGTGCATTACTTCCTCTGGCACAATAATCTTAATATCCTGTAGTGTGTGATGTGCCATTATTTTCCATATATTGTAGTGTGTGCATGTTTGAGATTAGAGAGAAGAACATCTGTGAAGTTTCTTGTGCATGATGCAACCGGATTTCAAAATCGGTTAAGATTTGAAAACTCCTGTAGTCTGAACTCGGCTTTAGAGATGTTTTTTCTCTTCCACTATGGCTCAATGTGCGATAATTGTGTTTCACTAAAACTTTCATGCTGATTTTCACTTGACAAATGAGTGTCCTAAAAGGTAATGAGCAGCTTTCTGTGGTGTGATCATTGTCTAATGCTGAGCAAAATACAAGGTCATGTGGCCCAATTTGTTCTAATGAGCTTGCCATCTGTGTGTGTGTTCCTTTCTCTGCATTTGTGTGAGATAGTGATAGGTGTGCACTTTTGCCTGTGTGCACACAAGGTCGTGTGTGTGCAATCGCACGCAAAATCACGGCCGTCCCTGTTCCACTCTGGTCATTAGGGGCAAGTTGAGGCTACGCCTGGCCCAGCAGGATGCAAGGTGTGTGTGTGTGTGTTTGTGAGAGAGCATACACACTCTCCACCCCTCACAGCTGCCCCACATGTCCACACCTCATCACATCCCAGGGGCTACTGCCACTATTACTGTCACCAAAGAGCCCGCTAACAGCTTCATTACCCAGAGCACCAGAGCACTGATGACTCCATGAAGAAAATTACCACAACACAACCAAGAAATGAGGAAATGTTACGACGAGCAGACCAGCACAGCATTTAGAGAGTACGGTCTGCAACCCAAAAGGTCATAGATTTGTTCCCAGTAACAGAGAATCCCTAAATATGTTAATATATTAGTCATGTTAAATGATTTTAAAAAGAAGGTCAAGGACATTTTAAGAACTGAAATTACCAAGTCAAATTCAATGCCTTTTATGTTTTCTTCCTTTCGTTTCTCTTCCCTCTTCAGTAAATGCTGTTTAATGTAACATTATTGTTCTGCCATTTTGCCCTGTACTCTCGAGGGGGAAAAAAAAGAAGAAAAAAAAGGATTTGACCTCAAGAGACTTGGTTAAATAAAGGTCAAATAAACATTGACAAATGAGACTGAATACCTGCCTGTTACCCCTCTATAAGACAGATCATGTGTGGATTCCAACAAGCTTGATGCCATCAAAACCCAACCTCAGCTGAAATTCTCACAGTCATCAGCCATCAACAGCCGCTTTTCCTCTCTTCACAACCAATGGGGTGTCATTTCATGAACAACAGTTTTGCCTTGCAAGTGCAAAATGGAGAGGAAGTTAAACAGAGAGAAAGTTGAACAGAGATTTCTCTGTTCTCTGCAAGTTTCATCTGAATGTCTCAAAAAACAGTGCATTAAAAACAACAGCATTTATTACTGGGGTTGATGGTAACACCGAAGTGAAAAATACACAATTTTACCAGTTCAAAACACTGCAGTTTCACTCAGCAGCAGCAGTCATTGCCTCTCACACCGTTAAGAGTATTTCCTCTTACACGAATATTGAGCTTAGTACTAAAGGAATCCAAATTAACCAAAATTTGAGTGTCATTTCTAAATTAAATGTATCACACTGAAAAGCAAGCAGCTCTATTTACACGCAGAGATCTCTGATCTTTCTCATGACCATCCATCGGTAGTGGCTCATGCACCGGTCAGCGCTCCATCAATTTGACTCTGATCTGGGCCTTCATCATCGTCCTGGGGCCAGTGTTGCTAGTGTCGCCCAATGTCTTCATTGATACAGATTCTTGACTTTATACACTTTTACACTTTACTTGCAACTCTTAAACCTGATACACTTAAAGTTGCTTTCCAATAATTGTTTCCTCACATGCTACATTTCATCTGCGTACAAAACCTTTAGTAGAATTCTATAACTATGTAACTTTGTAGATTTGTTATTTTGTAGTCCAGGTGGGAAATTAGCACCAGCCAGCAGCCAAATGCTGGTAAAATATGAAAGTGTCTGGTAAATTTCAGACACAAAATAATGACTAACTATTGAGTGGCTGCTTTGTAGTCCTTGATTGTATATTGTAATTTTGATTCTCTACTTTGCAATTTTATTACTGCCACTTCTGTCTACTCAGACAGACACCTACTGCATGCCTGTCTGTCCTGGAAGAGGGAGCTCTCCTCTTTTGCTCTAGCTGAGGTTTCTCCCATTTCTTGTATAAATAAACTTGACCATATTAAAGTGATACTACCAAAGATTTGTGGGGTTGTTTTGTTACACATTAATCTCCCTACAATCTCACAAAAATGCAAAACAAAAGACAACTGAGCTAGATAGCATTTAGTGAATGAGCAACTCTAACCTTTCCCTAAAAAAACTAGTACTGAGGTGCCATTAAGCAAGGCCCATAGTCCTTCTCAGCTCAATAGAAACTGTCCTATCTAAACCCAGATTAAAAGATGGTTCAGTTTAGCTTTAATCAGACCAGATCCATGTAATAAACATAAATGTGTACCTCTGTCACGAAGAGTGTGCTGGGGTCAATCACATCCAGGAAGTGCCTGAACCGACCAAAAAATGTGCTCTAAGAGACGAAGAAAACACATCACACAAACATTATCTTAAATGCCAGATTAACTGAAATAAAAAAGTTCATCAAAATATTTAATTTCGTTTACATGGCCATTTAGAGCACTAAACAATTATTTTTCATCTGAACATCATTATTGGTGAGACCTAAAATTAAAACATAAGATATTAGACGCAACATACCAGTCGAAATGAGAAAGTTCAGAAAATCTTACTTTCCATCTACTATACAGGTAAATTAAATCAATTATTTGCTCAAATATAGGCAGCCAAGTCAGACTCTGGATTGTTTCTTTAAGCAGGGAGAGGCAGAGAGATTCCAGCTGTCACCCAGTAAACAGTGATATTACAGCATGCCAGCTGTTAACACACCAGGTGTAGCCTCCTCATTAATACCACTGACAAACTGTTTCCTATCTGCATCTTTTTGGGACCCGAATCCACTCACACCATTTGCAATTACTTTCTATAATGACTGTGCCATAAATACCTTTCAATCATTTATTCATAACTGAGCATAAGGAAGAATTTCAGAGATACAGCAACACACCGCGCAGCCTTGAGAGAAACCCATCCCTCCCTAACTTGAGTTTAATCACACTTACCGCTAATTTGGAGGAAAATCTGGTATCTGACTCACTGCTGCGCCTTGTGACTTCCTGAACATATGGATGGTTGGCAAAAACACGGCATGGGGGAATAGTTTTGTAATTCTGTTAAATTCAATTATTCACCAGTGCCACTACAACTTGACCAGTTTGAGCTGACACTGGTGAGTAATAGAACAGAGGGAGCTCATCTTATCTGTACTCCAAGGCTGACTGTAGCTTTATCTGTGTTAAGATCTGTCTTTATCTGTGACTTTTAATCCCTAGTATATCCTAAAGTTCCCATAATTCAACTTATTAGCAACTTTTCATTAGCATTAGATTGTCTCTGTCACATGCCCAAGTCCATACTCCACACCATTTTCTTATGTTTTTATATTTTAATTTATTGTGTACTTGCATGATTATTTGATTATTTAGCTGTTGATAATCCCCTGGTGTCTCTGTTTGATTCCTGCTATGAATATATTCACATATTATGTGCAGTGGTGGAAGTATTCAGTGTTCAGATCCTTTACTTAAGTAAAAGTAGCAATAGCACACTGTGAACATACTCCACTGCAAGCAAAAGCCCTAGAAGTATTAAGTTGCTTTAAATGTAAATACTCAAATAAAGTACAAATACGTCAAATGTGTGCTTAAGTACAGTACTTGAGTAAATGTACTTAGTTATGTATATTAACTTACATTCCACCACTGTGTACGTACAATAACAACTACTGGGAATCTGAGCTAAATTCTGTGTGTGCCAAAACATACTTGGCCAATAAAGATGATAATTACTCAAAATATACTGTATGTTTGTTGAATAAATTCAGTTCTGGAAAAGAAAAATACTTACACAAATACATACTCCATTTTGACAGCCATTAGCAGAAATGGACCATTAGCAACCCATAAATTAGGATTTAGGGTCACAAATTGTTAGCTGTGACATTAGCTAGCAAAATAGGTAGCCATTTATCTAGCTAACTTATATTTGTATAACACCTCACCTGTCAATTTCGTCAACCAATTCCAGGTATGTTTTGTTTTTTTAATAGTTGACCCTATTAAGTCAGGTTGACCTGGGATATTTTACGCCATTAACACCAGCAGTATCCCTGTTTGAGCCGTTGGTCTGACATTACGAAGAGAGAGACGACCGTTGGGTTTTTACCGTCTTGTTCTGCGTAAGGTCAAAGTTCAAACTGTGTGACCTTTAACCCCGTTCACTGCTGAACTTCCAATTACAGTCATGGATGTATACGGTTACAGTTGACCAAGAAGCTTAAATGCGGACATATTGCAAGCTTCCAGAGTTATAATACTATCTTAATTATAAAAATGAATATATTGTCTTTTCTCGCGTATGAATTTCACAAACCGCTTGTCACGAGACACCACAAGCATATTAATGCTAATGTTGACATGCTGATACGGCGAGTGAGTGTAGCTAGTTTACAAGATACTACAGAGGCAAACTACCACCAAAAATTAAGTTTTAAGGGCTTTACACTCAAATATGTAGGCAGACAGTGACAGTTAATATGTCACATATCTACCTGGTGCTTGAAGTGAACATATTAAGTAGAGTTCAGGCTTTAGTCGATTGAAAAATAAAAGTACCTGGTCGAAACGAGACTTGCCATGCTGGAATGTCGGATATTCAGACATACTGCTGCTGCAAACGCACACAAATCTACACCAGCCTTCTCAGACTCTACGATGCTTAAAAAAACCGGTGTTCACTCAACACTTTATGAAACTGCAGCTGCAGGACTGCTCTGTCAAATTTCAGCTGTTCAGTGGCCAGGTTGCATTATGGGTAACGTAGTTTTTCCGGGGTGCTTTGATGGGTTGAACCCTTGGAAAGCAGACTACACTTCCCATGAGAACATGCTTTGTTTTCACTGTTTTAAAAGGGAAGTTGACGGACGAAAGTGTTATGCATGAGTTTTGGAGTTAAACTTAAACATTAGACATTTTGAGTTACACTGTTGTTGGTGTGGAAGCACAAAAAGAAGTTGTTTGAGTTTAAAGAGTATCATAGCCCCCTAGTGGTGGGTTTGAACTAAAGTCAGTAGTAGTACAAATGTGCAGGGGTTGGACAAAATAACACGAATCCCCCCCCACGTTCATTACAACACAAACTACAGCCTGGAATATTATGACTCATGAATCAATGCATCAAGAGCAGTTTAAGACTTTAACGTATATTATTTATGTTTTAATGTGCATTTATTGCACGTCTCTGTATGTTTTTCTGGAAATTTGGGGGCTTTCAATGTATATTAAAACCTTACAGTACATATGGTGGGAAATATATAGGCTGATTCACGTATTTTTATACTTAACATTGTATATTTAGCCTTACAAAAAAGCACATGTGACTTTATCCTGTCCTATGAAACGTATTTCTTATGTTAATCACAAGTGAAGCGCCCTTTCACATGTGAACATTAACATATTTTCAGATATTTCACATGTGAAATGTATGTGAGAACATCAATTTCATATTTAATATTACAGATGCACCACTTACACAATTTTCACATGCGATTACTTCGCATACAGGCACATGTGGTTTTTAGACATTTCACATGTCAACAAATGTGAATAAGTGAAGGATCCAGTACTGCATTTCTCCAGCAGAATATGGTTCATGGCAGTGTGGTGAGGGCTTTAAAACTAAAAGAACTAAAAATAATAGAATATGAAAAATCCTGAAATGTAGGGGGATGTATTAGGGGGACATGGGCTCATGACCTCAGTGTTTCTAAAATCCTGGCTACAGACCTGCTTGCAATATTGTTAGTGTCCTATAATAAGATTATAACTTTACCTATACTAATAGGTTTAATGAAGACAATGTTGAAATTTGATCTAGTGTGAATGCTTAAATTTAAAGTTGTTTCATTACTCAACACCCAGTGTTTCTCCAGTCAAAATACGCCAACTGGACTTGATTTTGATTGGCTCACCTCACTGAAGAACTGAACCTTTTTAATCGGTGTAATCACGGCATTTGTCACATAATCACTGTCAGTATTGTGCCTGTGAGAACATCAGATTAATTCCATAAATAGTGAGAATAGTGAGTTAAACACCACTGCAGTGGGTACATACATACATATATATATACATATATACATATATATACACATATATATATACATATACATATGTATATACATATACATATATATACATATATACATATATATATACACATATACATATATACATATATATATACACATATACATATATACATATACATATATATATACATATACATATATATATACACATATACATATACATATACACATATACATATATATATATACACATATACATATACATATATATATACACATATACATACATATACATATA